>RQIL01015431.1:0-10791 GCA_003951145.1 Jimgerdemannia lactiflua | reverse complement strand
ACCTCTACTCCTGCCATTAGATTTTTTTTTTCCCTTTTGACTGAGGCTTTATTCACTCAAAGTGCTAGTTATTTATACAGTTTTCTATCTATTCCTAGTCTTATGCACTATTGTTCATCAAACTATATTCTTCTGATTATACTACTCCTTCCTTCCATCATACCCCACTGTCACTCAGTATCAGCCTCTCCTGGCTCATCTGGATTATTTTGACCACTCTTTTGGGCATGGCCTTGTCTCTTCGCCTTCTCTGATACCACCAGCCCTAGATAGTCTCTCTCATTAGGTCCTTCTATCTGTCCACCAGGGCACCAACTCCCATCCAGCAGTCTCCTTCAAATACCCACTGCCAGTGTATTGCCATTAGTACCCAGAGTCCAATGATTCTACCCAGACCCCCCCAGGTATCACCAATGTCCCCCACTTGTCTCTATTGTATTGTACCCTCCACCGTCTCTCTTGCCCTCTATTGGCCATCTCCCCACAATGACTCCAGTTGGCACCAGTATCCTTCAACTCCTCTACAGTCTATCATAATATGTTCAGGGGTTTGTACATAGTCCACCCCCAACTCCTCACACCACTCACATTTCTTCTTGCCATCAGGATGCCTCCAACCTGTCCTGTATGCCAATATGACATTTCTTCTCAAGAACTGCCACCACACTACCCAATACTTGGGGGGTGTGAGGAGCCTCATCTTCTCCACCCATCCCCAGATGTTCCCCCATTCCCATTTTCTCCCCAAACCCAGCCTTTTGCCATCCTACTGGCCACCTCTCCATAGGTCCTATTTATAGTCCTTCAACCACCTCCTCCAGTGAGTACTTCTCCACCTTCTGCCCCCCCCTAAGCAAATTTTTGTCATGTTCCATTCTACCTCTTCTCTCTTCTCCCAGTTCTCTCCTTCAGGCTCTCTCATCCCCAAGCCAATCCAGGCCTCTATCAGTCCCCACCAGAAGCCTCAGTAGCAGACCCTCCCAATGTTCACTACTCTAATAATACTTCAAATGTCCCTTCCATCCTCTCCTCTTGAGCAGAATTGTATGCACCAGCTGTCTCTTGCCAGCTCTCCCCACTCGCTCTCACCCAGCTCTACCATTCTCCTTCCCCACCACTCTCTAAGTGCCCTCAGTCATCGTTGGAGATCAGTTAGTCTAAGGCCACCATCTCTGGTTTTCAGTGTTAGTACCTCCCAGCCTATTTGAGGCCTCTTCTCCTTCCACAGCCATCCAGATATTGCCTTTGTAAGTCTTGGGTTGCTGGTGTAATGGTGATTGGGTTTCCTTATGCATGAAGATTCTTTGAATGGTGCGGATTGAGTGTATGATGCAATTATGTGGATGATGTGGCTAAGTGGTCGATGCAGACTGAATAAGACAGATGAATGAGGCAGATTGGTGGAAATCCTAGGTACCATATTTTCAGTAGCTGTAAATATTTAACACCATCACTCTGCCCATCAGTGACAGGTTTCTTCCTGCCCATCCCTTGAGCACTGCCTCCCACTTCTCCACCATGTCTTTCCACCAGGCTTCCTTCAGTATTGTGCCATACACCGAGAACCAGATCCCCAAGTACCATATCACCTCTCTCTGCCCAATTGTTGTGCCAAAGTGTCCATCCTCTCCTATACCCCTACCAATGTCCATGGTGTCATATTTGTCCCAGTTCAGCTTTGTCTCTGATAACTCTTCATATCACTGTATTTCTATGTGGGCAATATCTATGTCTCCTGGATTGCCCATTCTAACCACCATATCTTCAGTAAAGGCCCCTAGCATCCAATTCACTCTGCCCAGTTGCAGGCCAGTCATCTTCCTCCTTAGGTTGTCGAGTAGGGGCTCCAGTGAGAGGATATAAAGTAGAGGAGATAGTGGATCTCCCTATGGTACCCCCCTGCCTAGTGAGAACTCCTTGCCACACTATCCATTCATGATAATCACTGCCCTTCCTCCTCACAGTAGGCCCATCAGTCTCTCTATCTCTAAGGAGCTGAACCCAAACTTCTACAGCACTGATGCCATATAGTTCCAGCATACTCTGTTGAATGCTTTTTCTGGGTCCAGAATGACTAGCCTTCTATTAATTCCTCTACTCTGACAGCCCTCCAATATATTCTGGAATCATGCAGTACTGTCCTGGATCTGTCTGCCAGTTACAAAACCATAATGCTCCTTGCCAACCAGGGCCCCCACTCTTTCTTGAAGCCGCTTTGCTAAGATTTTTGAAACTAGTTTGTAGTCTACATTGAGAAGCATGATCAGTCTCCAATTTTTCCACACATGCCTATCTCTCTTATTTTTGTAAATCAGAGAGACTAGGCCCAGTTTGCTATCAGTGAGCCACTTGCCCTTATGCAGGGCTGCATTGGACATTTTAACTATCCAGTCTCTAAATTCTTCCTAGAACTCCTTCCAGAACTCCCACAGCAGTCCATCAATTCTCAGTGAGGAACTAACCTAAATCTCCTTTAGCATGTCCTTTATCTCTTCAAAGTTGATTGGGTGTAATGTATATTCTCCTAGGCCCTGATCCTGTTGCACCTCTCAGTCCTCCAGGTACTCTGTTAAATCTTCTTCCTTCTTCTCAGTTCTGTTTGCATCTATCTCATCTATCCACAAACCCACCTATTTAGTGGTAATCTCTATCATCATATCATTTTATTGTATTATCTCCCTTCTATCATCTCCAAGTACTGAGATTCAGCTCTGTTGCACCTCTCGGGCCTTCAGCATACCTATCAGGTATTTTGTTGACTGCTCTCCCTCCTTCAGTCTCCTTGCCCACAGTCTGGCCAGAAGCCTGTCCAGTTGTCTCTCTTCACTATCTTTGAGGTCACTCTGCAGTGTTGTAATGTCTTTTGCCAGTAGCTCCCTTTCTTTGGTTGGTAATATTTTGCTTACCATCTATCACAGTAACTATTTCAGGCCCTGGTCTACTCTTCTCTCTTTGTCTCTTCTTGCCCTCCCAGCTATCCCTCCAATATCTCTCCAATAGGCTCCTGCCATATGTTTGAACCTACCCCACCATTCAGTCACTGTTCACCCCTCGGCCTTCTATTGTCCAACCTCCTGCTGGGCTACTTGTACAAAGTTGTCTCATGCCTTCTTCTGTTTCAGTAAGCCTGTATTGAGTCACCAATGCCCACTCCCTCTCTTGGCGGCTTGGAAGGTACCTCTTGCTTAAACTCTCCAGTGGTCTGACCATGGGCACCATCTGACTTCCACCTTATGGAGGATGTTTCCCCAGTGCCCACCCACCAGAAGCTAGTCAATTTACATACCAATTAGGCCTCCTTCCACCATATACCACCTAGTGAATGGCCCTGCCTCCTCTCCTTGCCATAGTCTGACTCCATCTACCAGCCCAAGTTCCCTCTCAATCTGTAGCCATCTATTCAGTTCTGTAGATACTGCTATACCTACACCTCCATTGGACCTGTCCAGCTTGCAGTCCCTGATCATGTTGAAATCGCCTTCAAGAATATCGAGCCGAATGTTCATAATGTCTTTCCCATTAATCCACTCCTCCAGCCACTGTTTTCTTTCCTGTGCCATGACTGGTAAGTATCCTGATTCTATTATAATTCCATCCCCTTTGCCACCTTTCAGTTTTCCCCAAATCATCCTTTCACCCCAGCACTCTGTTATCTCCAGCTCTCCTTTTCCAATTCCTATTAGAATACCAACTTGTTGATTCCATCCTGAGCTCCCAAACCATTCTCTACTCTATTGCTGATAATCTTCTTCTCTATATGCATATACATCCTGCAGTAGTACTATATCTTATTGTTTGTTTTTGAGCCACTGAAAAATTCTTCTTTGCTTCACCTTACTATGCAGTCCATTGACATTTAGAGATAATATATATTTCATTCATCATTGATTATGTTGAGTTGATGTCATCCCCTAATTGTTCTCTCTCTCTGTGGCCTCTGCTGCCCTTGCGATGACAAGGTCCCTCTGTTCCTCGCAGACAATGCGCCACATGTCCTGTCTCCTGGTGCTGTTGCAGAATGTCGACACTCTTTCTCCAGCCATCTGTCCAATCTCATTTATCCTTGCCTCATCCACCTGATAACCCTCTTCCTCCAACATGACAGCTACAAGGGCAAGAACAAGTTTTGGCCTTTGGAGTTGAATATTCACAAACAGGCCCCACTCTGCTGGGGAGCCACCAAATATGTTGATTTCTCTAATATCTTCCTCTACCAATTCCTCCAGAGTCATTTGGTACTAGTCATCCTCCTTGATACAGCTTGCCATGGGTGTTTGAGGTTGGGGAGAGCAGCTGTGGTCTAGTAGAATCATGTCATCCTCTGAGTCATCCAACTGAACATCTATCAGATCCTCCTCACCATCCCTTCCACTGGGCACTATAGCCGAAATCTCCTCAGTTACCTCATCTGCCTCCCAGTGCACTGTTGCAGTCCCTCCCATCTACATATACTCTTGCTGTGTTTTGGGTACTACTTCTTGTTCTTCAGGCCCATTGGTCACCTAGTTCAAGTCCCTCTTTTCTTTCCCCTTTGCATCACTACTTGGAGTAGGGACATGTTGTGATGTGGAAACCCCCTCCTGGGGTATGATGACTCCAGGAGCTACTTCTACTTCCTCCATTGCATTGGTGGCCATAGTCACTCTTTCAGCCTCCTCATTCTCAATATGGCTGATGACAGTTTGCAGTCTCTCCCAACCTTCTCTTTTTAGCTTCTTCCTTTGCCCACCTCCTTGAACCCATACCCAGTCCTTGGCATACTCCTCTCATTTTCTCATATGTGTAGCCTTGGCCACCATCCACTCTGCCAGAGCAATTATGAGCTCCTCCTTATCATTCTCCAACCCTTTTCTCCTCTACACTTTGCACTCTTGATCCCCAATTCAAATCATCTCAGGCCAGTCCTTCTTCAGCCCCATGGCTTCCTGTCCCTCAAGGCACACCATTACTTCACACATTTCATTCCTCAGTTTCATCCCTTCCCAGAACATGAATCCAAAATCTACCATTTCTTTCATCTCCTGCCTCTCCAGGGTCAGCACCCCTTTGATCACCAGTCAAATGGCACAAGGATTCCACCTTAGGTATCTGGTAATCCCTACTCTGACTCCCCTGACCATCAGCCCTTTTTTCAGTGCTAGCACCATCTTCTCCTCCTCAACAAATCCAATTTCGACTGCTTCTGCTGATGGGATGAACTTCAGTGACTCAGCTCCATCCACTCTATCCCCAACTATCTTCAGTACTTCCTGCGCCATCATCCCAAGTCCAAGGAAGTTTGCTGATTTCACCAAAGTTGAGATGGACTTGTGGAAAAAAGGTTGCACCACTAGCTCCCTGGTTCCAACTGCCAAAGTGATTTTTTCTCTTCCTCCTACTGTGCTGCCCAATGTGTCACCGTGTTTCCAGTGTTGCTGCTCCCAGATGCTTCGCCATTTCTGGTTGCTTGCTCAGCCACCGAATTTCCAGTCACGCCCCCCTGTCCTTGACCCCTGCCAGATACCTGACTAATCACCTGACCCCTCCCCCTGTCAACACTATGCCCTCTGCTGCATCTTCTCTTAGCTCTAGCAGTACTTCCCCCACCTTTACTCACAGTCTGCTAACCACCTAGATTCACCTTAGCCCCAGTTCCTCCTCTACTCCTTGTGCTCCCTCTTGGCCTACAGCCACTATTATGCCCTTTGAGAATCTGAGGACATAGTTTCTTCTTTCCAACCTCTCTGAGCTTGATGATTCTTGACTTGCCATATCTCCAAAACTTGTTGGTTTTTGATGATTCTTGTTCCTATAGTATCCCAGACTCCAGCACTACTTGGTACACTGTAGTTAGTGATATAAAAAACTCTTGAACATGTTGTTTCTGCAAGAAGATGTGGTTGTGGCTTAGCTGTCTCTGAATGATTTGAGCAAAAGGAGTCCCTCCTGCCATTAGAGCCTCAGTAGCCTCAGTCTCCATCTCTTCAGCATCATACAGTTGTGAGTAGAATTGTCTTGCTCTTGCCACCATTGCTGTAGCTTCTGTAGCAATTATTTCACCATCCTCCAGCAGTACCCCTATCATGCTTTTGCAGGCTCTCTTGGTACTTATAAGTCTGGCAAAGTATTGAGTGGACCTCTCTCCTTCCTTCACCTACCTAACATGAGCCTGGGTTCAGAGCCCCTCTATATATTTATCCTCCTGCAGCTGAAGTTCAGCCACTAGTAACTGTCTTTCTTCTATGTCACCTTCTTAGACTTCCCCCTCTCTGGCAATTCTGGCAGACAGTTCCTGGAGCCTATGCTCAAGGTACTGGAAGTGTGTCCTCTGAGATCACCTTATATACTCTTCTTCCTCCACAAAGAATGCCTATGCCCATGACTTGAACTCCTCCATTGGTCCCCCTTCTCTCCCAGGGTAGGTTTTCCATTAATCACTAAATCTCTACACTGTAGCCTCCCTCTTCAGTAGTACTGTATTGAGTCTCCAGTATCCAGTCTCTATCTCTTGATTTTGGGGTTTCCAGGATGCACTCTCAGATCCCTTCATGGTCAGAGTAGGGACAGTGTATAGTGGTGTAGTCTGGAAGAAGATCAATTTACTCCTCACTGATATATACTTGATCAATGTGGGATCCAACCATCTCTCTATTAGTAATAGTCCACTTTGTCATTTTATCAGGTCCCTCCAGTACATGCCTCTGGTGCACATCCACCAAGCCTCTATCATACATCAGTTCCTGTCATTTGTGCCACTATCCTGAGGGGGTCCACTCTCTTTGGGGCCACCAATCATGCTCACTATTGCCCACCATATTGATGTCACCTGCTAGTATCCCAACATTCTCAGACAGTACTCCCACCAGTATCTCCAGGAAGCCTGTCCTCTCCTCCCACTTCACTGATACATATATTGAAGTCTTAGAGCACCTAAAGGTCTATTTCTAAGTCTTCCTCTATATTAATGTCTGTTGATCTCCTCAAGATTACTGCATGTCTTTTTCAAATTCCTGATAGGCCCCATTGGTCTTGCCAGACCTCTCTGTTATCATTACTCATTCTTGTGTCTTACAGAAAGATGATGTCCAAGTGTAGGTTCTTGAGCCATTAGAAGATTTTCTGCCATTTGTCATTGTTTTCCAGTCTATTAACATTCAGTGAAATGTATTGTAGTTGTTCTTTCATTAGGGGGAGGAAATTCAAAATAATGTAGAAGGTACCATTTCCTCCACTGCCTGTTGAGACACTAAGGCACCTTGCTCACAGGCCTTCTGCCAAGTGGTGAGGCCCCTCTCAGATTGGAAGAAGTCCTTGGCCATGCATCAGTAGTGATCAGTCATTTGTGCCTTTGCCACTGGGAGTCCAGACCCTACATATGCCAGATATTCAGCACCCAGGATTCTGCCCAGCTCTACTGTGGCCCAGGTGGGTGTCAATACTGCTTCCGAGATAGCTTAGAAGTCAGCATCTCTAAACTATCTCCTCAAAGATGTTTGTGAAGTGTTGTTCCCTCCTGTTCACCTCCATTCTTGTCACTGGCCTTGCATCAGCCATAGAGATATCTATCTCCTCCTCACTGCCTGAGGCTCTATCAGAGTCTCTATCAGAGTCTCTATTCAGCAATCTTACCAGATCCACAGACTCTTGAGATGTATCTAACAGTTCCTCTGTTCTATGCTTGGCACTATCTCCTTTCACCAAAACTACCTCATCCTCCTCACTCAGCAACTCAGTATGAATGTGCCTCTTCGGCACCTGGTCAGGTTTATGCTATGAGGCACTCACTCCTTCCTCCCTGGCCTCACTCCTTTTCTTCTCACTCCTTTTCACTTCTATTTTCTCCCTGTTATTGACAATATCCTGTTGGTGCTCCTCCTCTTCCCTATGGGCATTATCCAGAGCTTACTGGACCAGCTGTCCCCTTAGCTACCACAGGAGGCGCTGAGATTTCTTCTCCTCCTCCTTACTATTTCCTTTGATTTTCCAGGCCTTATAAGCCTTCTATACTTTTTGTTGCTTCTTGACAGCCTTGGGGCCCCACTGTTGGGTAGCTTAGAGGCACTGTCTGTGCTGAGGGTTCCACTGTGGACCTTGATCATTGCTTCACAGCTATCTGCTTGGAGCTTAGTACCCCCCCCACCTCGCAAAGTCAATCTGCAGTACCTCCCGACTACCTTCAGTGCCTCAAAGATATCTGCCTTAGTAGCCTCTCTTTCATAGATAGCAAGGTCCCTAATAGTAATAGGCATAATAGATATATCTCTTCCAAAGCATTATACTAGAGGAAGCTTTACTCCTGAATGCAGGAGCCCCTTATCAATAGCAGTATCTGCAGCTATGTTAGTTATAAAGGCCACTTTCATTACTGAGTTGCTGGCCACAAAGTTGACTGCTTCAGCCTCCAGAAGCTGAGTAGATACCAGTCCTATAGCATTACTTACCGAGAGGTGTAGCTCTTTGATAGAAATGGTAAAGACATTGGCAGATCCAGACTTATAGAAGTATGAGCAGATCAGATATTGTGCTGGCTTAAAGGAAGGCTCAGGAGCTGTACTTCTATCTTTGGTTTCTGATGTCATCTTCTCCTTCACTATCCCACTGGCTGGCCCTGTTACTGTGGATTTGCTAGATTGTCTCCCTGTGATCTGGGCATGGGATAGCTGATAGGAGTTGCCAGGGACAAGCTGCTAGTGATTGGATCCCTGCTTGGCAGTTAGCTTGGTGGTGGCTTTTCCTTTGGAGTGCAGGTTGAACTTTGGTTGAGGCTCCTCCTCCCATACCTCAAAGGTACCATTATTCTAGTGTTCTTGCATGGACTTGGTCTCTTGGACCTTAACAGGCCCTGGCTAGCTACTTTTGCTGTTGGCTGCTATAAAAATCATGCTGGCTGGATATTATTATTTTGCTGAAAATTTTGAAGTATTGATAACTTCATAAATATTGGATGCCCCAAGGACTGATTGATGTCAAAAGACTCTTCTACTTATGGTGGTGCTGTCTGTGCCTATGGCCCCAGGGGGCAGAGTACTAGCAGTATGCAGTTCCCTTCAGAATTTTGAAAGTTTTGATGATTGGTGGCTTAGCTGCTTGCCCCAAAATTGGTCCAGATAAAAGAGTCCCCCCTTAGGAGAAGGAGTTTCATTATCTCTGTTCCTTGTCTCCAAGTCTTCAGTAAGTTTCTCTAGTACCTTCAGCCATTATGAATCACTGGTGTGATGGTTTTGCCCTCTTTTTCCTATTGGTTCTCAAGTCAACAAGTCAAGCATTCCACAAGTCAACAAGCTACAAAATTCCCAAGACTAGTATCTCATTTAGGCCATAGGTATTGGTGTCCCAGCATCTGTATCACTAACCCATGGGTATGAGTCCTTGGTGTTGATCTTCACCTCTTTAGAAGTATCTGGTATACTCTTGCTTCCTTTGTTTCCATACACCTATAACTTCCATAGTGACTACCAAATAGGGTTTGAGATGGGGCCCAGATCAAGAGTGGGGCTTCAGTGCTGTCTAGTGGGGGGGGGAGAGAAAGCCAGGCCTCTACTGCCTTTTGTTTAAGATAGGTCTTATTGCTTAGAGTAGGTACCTGGTAAACAGATACTTGAACTGCTGGAGTTGTAACCAGTGAGTAACTTGACTCGAACTGCTGAAGTCATGTCTAGTGAGTGGGGGGTTAGGTGTAGAGTGTCCCAAGGCTACTATCCTTTCTTTGTCAGTTATCTCATAGTTGTACACCCAGTGGGGGTCTGTTGAGTAAATAAACCAAGGACTCTCTTTCTGCTACCACTTTCCCAAGCTCCATAGCTAAGCCACTCTTTTGAAAAACAGTTCTCTTCTAAAGGCAACTTCAATATACTACCACTGGGCCCCAATAGGTGTGCTGGGTTCCCTGCCCCTAAGAGTCTCTCCTCACACTATTGGGATCTGTTTTGGCCAAATATTTGTCACACTAGCTCTGTTTCCAAGTTCCTTTCAAGATTCTGCCAAGGCCTCCATTGCTGGTACAGATCTTCAGACACTGGGTGGGTTTGAGCATTCAAGATCTATGTCAAACAAGAAGTGTATCCAATGTCAACATCTTCAAGGCACCACCCCTTAGGAGGAGGGGTTCCAGTGTCTCTGTTCCTTGTCTCCAAGTCTCCAACAAGTTCCCCTACTACTTTCAGCCATTATACATCACTGGCATGACAGTTTTGTTCCCTTTCTCCTATTGGTCCCCAAGTCAACAACTCAGCCATCACACATCACTGGTGTAACAGTTTTGCCCCCTTTTTCCTACTGGTTCCTAAGTCAATGTTCTGTAAGTCACAAACCATAAGATTCCCAAGACTGGTATCTCATTCAGGCTATAGGTACCAGCATCCTAGCATCTGTATCACTGATCCATGGGGTATGGGTCCTTGGCATCGATCTTCACCTCTTTAGGGGTATCTGATATACCCTTACTTCTTTTATTTCTATGCACCTGTAACTTCCATAGTAACTACCAAATAGGGTCTAGGATAGGGCCCAGATCAAGGATTGGGCTTCAGTGCTGTCTGGTGGGGGGGGGGAGCAAAAGCCAGGCCTCTACCACCTTTTGCTTAAGGTAGGTCTTATTGCTTAGAGTAAGTACCTAGTAAATAGGTACTTGAACTGCTGGAGTCACAACCAGTGAGTGACTCAATTCAAACTACTGGGGTCATATCCAGCAAGTGGAATTAGGTGTAGAGTGTTCTGAGGCTATGATCCTTTCTTTGTCAGTTATCTCATAGTTGTACACCCAGTGGGGGTCTGTTGAGTAAATAAACCAATGTGCTTGGCAGATTTTTTTAT
>RQIL01015420.1:0-10792 GCA_003951145.1 Jimgerdemannia lactiflua | reverse complement strand
AAGTATATATTCAGATATATAAAAGATATAAAGAGCTATATACTCAATTTGAATAATAATAATAAAGAAATAAACAGAAGTACTATGAATCTCTCTAGTATATATAATGCTGATTGAGCTAGCAATTTAGATGATAAAAGGTCTAAAACTAGATATATTTCTACTTTAATGATAGTGAAGTCATTCAATGATAAATATGTAAACAATCTTCAATAGTAATATCATCTATGTAATGTAATATACCTGACTCAATAGAGGCAAATTATAAGGTTGGGTGGCTGTTATAGATTGGTTTGAGCCCTCAGTTACTTCAGGTAATATATATAAGTTCCTTGTATTGGTGTTTAGTGGTATAATATTCAATAGCTAGGGACTTTCTATATGCAATTTCCTAATTTGGTGGCATTCTTGGGTGGTGTGGTCTATATGATGGTCTCTTATAAGTAGATTTCTTTCTTGAGCAATAGTGGATAATTCATGTGATCCAGGTGGTTGGATTTCTCAAATTTGGCAGATTTCCTTAAAAGAGCAGGCTCTCTGGGAACTGGCAATCAGTTATTCCTTAAAGAGCATGGGTTCTCTGAATGCAGATTGCTTGTGACAGATAATCAGATTCCTTTTCTGGCAGATAGACTAAAGGTGGCAGGCTTCTTTAGTGTGGTTTGGTTAAGCAAATAATACAGCTAAGTGAGCATTGTGGGTTACTTGAATAAGTATACGTAAATGATGTAGATGAATGATGCAGATCAGTGGAATGTAGCAGATTGGTGGACAAAATATAGAATGATGCAGATAAATGAGGTGGATTGGCAGAATGTGGCAGATTGGTGGACAAAATATAGAATGATGCAGATAAATGAGGTAGATTGGCAGAATGTGGCAGATCAGCAGACTAAAGATGGCAGACTTCTTAAAAATAGCAGACTTCAGCTAGCAAAGTTACATCAGGACTGCTTCATTTATACAATAAATCACTGTGAAGGTGTGTCAAGACTGGCTTTAAGAGATGGATTTCAGGCTTCAAAGTTATATCAGATGACTGGCTTTGAGAGGCAGACTTAAACTGGAAAATAGTGAACTAAATGAGATGGATTGATAGTACATGACAGATCAGTAGACTTCTCTTGAAAATGATGAGCTTTTTTATATCAGAAAGTGGACCAGAGTGGAAATGAGATACCAGTTGCTCACAATCTCCTAAAAGAGACTCTAGAGTGGGCATTTCTCCTAAGTGTTGCAATCCAATCTTTAGGATCAAGTGGCTTTTGGTAGGCATATCTCTCAAAGTATTGTAGGTAGACTTGTCTTTTGCTTTTTGGTTTCAATTTCAGAACTGAGGTTTATTCACTCTTGTCTCTGGGGTATTTTATACATTGGGATTGCTATCTGGTTGCTATCTGACTAATTATAGAGTGCTATTTATATCAGGTATTTCTGTTATAGTACAAGTGTTCAGGTGCTGTACAGTATATAGGTACTGTACAGTATACATATCCTGTATGAGTAAACATCTTCTTTTGGTATGTCTAGTTATTTATACAAGTTAGCACAGTAAAGCAGTCTTAGTTGCTTAGTGCACTTGATATAGTATATGACTAAGTAGCAATTTCAAATAGTACAATTTCTGTGGCCTACTACATCAGCCCCTACTAAAGGATGGTCTATCTCAGACTGTCCTTTAGTCATCATTCCAATAACCATAAGCATCTTCAACATCAATACCTTCACTATTGTCTTCATCTGTATTTGGGTCACTCTATTCTATAAGTTCTTCTTCTTTCTCTGGGAATAGGATTTCGACATGGTGGATGATGCTCTGGTAGATGGCTAGGTTTATTTTCTGGATATCATGCAAGGAGAACTGAGCTTGTATCAGGGCAGTGATGTTTCATTTATAGATTGTATAGAGTCTGTCTATAGCAATGGTATCTCTTCTTGTTAGATCAGTGGTATTTCTGATGTAGGTCTGTTCAGGAGCTGGAAGGTTCTGTAGTTGTTCACTAATTATATAGTATGCCTGAAGTTGGTAGACTTGCAGTAGATGTCTGGCCAGGATAAGATTCTCTTAGTGAATCTGGATCTTTTGAAGAGTATTTCTATTGATTTCTCAGAATAAGGGCAAGGGAATTGGTAGAGATTAGAATGAACTGAGGATAAGGGTCTGGAGGCACTGGTCTATCCTCTGAGTCATGGTTTATACAGGTAAATCTTGAGGCAGTTGATGTGAACTGGAGTTCTTAAGATTTGTCCATCCATACTTCTTATATAGATATTGGTTCCTCTGATATTATATACAAGGTATGGTCCTTCCCATTTCAGTTCCAGTTTAGCAGCAAAGTTTGTCTTAATCATACTTCTCCAGACTAGAACTTGATCTCCAATCTTGATCTTCTGATCCTTTTGCTTTTGGTCATAATATTTCTTTTGTCTTTCCTGGGCCTTAATAATCTGGTTTCGGGCATCTTTTCACAGCTGATCTCCTTTTTCAAGAAGCTTTCCAAGGTTCTCATAGTTAGTAGTTCTGGTCTTCTTGGTAAACATCATTTTGAAGGGCTTTTGTTTGGTTGAGGTAGCAGGGGTGTTTTGGATTTACCACAGGATTTTGGGTAAGTAGAGATCCCAATTGGTAGGATTAATCTTGGCAAGTTCTTTCTTGATGATCTGGTTCATTCTTTCAGTCATTCCATTGGTTTGCAGATAGTAAGAGGTGGTCCTTTTCAGATGGATCCCATGAATTCATACATAACTTGAGATTATGTTATTCACAAATTCAGTTCTTCAGTCAGAGATAAGTTCTTCAGGGGGTCCATATTGGTGGGTGAGGCCATGAAGGTATCTAACAATGGTCAGGGCATCTGCAATCTCCATGAGGTATGCTTCAGGCCATTTGGTCAGATGTTCAACAAATACTAAGATGTATTTGTTTCATTTTGGTGTTACTAGCAGAGGTCCAATTACATCTACTCTCTATCTTTGAAAGATGTGAGTGGGTGGGGGAATCAGTTGCAGAGGGGCTTGATGGTTCTTCTTTTCTTAATACTTCTGACAGGTGTCACAATTCTGGATGATGTCTCAGACTTGTGTTCTGAGGTGGAGCCAATATTAATAATCTTTTCAAATCTTGTCTTCTGTATTTGTCTATCCTTGGTGGACTTTCTGGTGTTCTTGTTGGATGAGATCTTCTTACTCCTTGATGGCCTTGGGAACTTCTTTGAGAGTGCAGTTCTGAGGTACACCCTTTCTTTAGTTCATTGGGTCATGTGGGAAAGAACATCAATATTGTTATGAGTTCTTCCTACTTTGTGAATGATGTTGATTTCATAATCTTAAAGGATAAGGATCCATTGGGCAAGGATTCCAGTGGGGTCTTTTTAATGCAGTAACCATTTGAGAGCTGCATAGTCTGTGATCAGAGTGAACTTTCTTCCAATAAGGTAATATTTGAACAGGGTGACTGCCCATATGACTGCAAGGCATTCCAATTTGGTGCTCCCATAGTTGGTCTGCTGCTTGTTAGTGGCTCTACTTGCATAAGCTATCACATGGTACTGTTTGCTAGGTCCTTTTTGTGCAAGGATTGCTTCAAGGCCATTCTTGAATGCATCAGTATACAGAATGAAAGGTTTCTGCAGATCTGGTCAGACTAGGATTGGTGCTGAGGTCAGGCAGTGTTGTAGTTTTCGAAAGGCTTCTTTTTGTAGTTCTTTCTATTGGAACAGTACTCCTTTCTTCAGTAAGGTTCAGATTGGGGCAGAGATTTTGGCAAATCCCTTGATGAATCTTCTATAGTAGGATGCAAGCATCAGGAAGGACAGAGCTTCCTTTGGAGTCTTGAGAATAGGGAAGTTGTTGACTTTTTTGATCTTCTTGGGGTCTGCATGTATTCCATCTTTAGAAACTACAAATCCAAGGAATTCAAGCTTCTGTTTGCCAAAGTAGCACTTCTTTGAGTTGAGTCTTAGGTGGTTTTGTCAGGTGAGTTTGAAAAACTCTTCAAGGTCTTGCAGGTGGTCTTCGAAATTTGCTGAGTAGATGTTGGAATCATCCACATAAACAATCAGGCAGTGGTGGATGAGAGGGGTATATACTGAGATCATCATTTGCTGAAAGGTTGGAGGTGTATTGCAGAGTCCAAAAGGCATTTGGAGGTATTTAAACAATTTTCCTAAAGTAAGAAAAGCTGTCTTTTGAATGTCTTTGGGGTCCATTGGTATCTCATGGAATTCTGCAAATAGATCTATACTGCTGAAGTATCTTGTATTTTGTAGCTGGTCCAGAAGGTCATCAATTCAGGGCAAGGGGTATGCATCTTTCTCAGTTACTATATTGAGTTTTCTGAAGTCTACAATAAGTCTCCATCCTCCTTTCTTTGGTACAATAAGTATAGGGCTGACCCAAGGGCTGGTGGAGGGTCGGATGACTCCATTGTCTAAGAGTTCCTATATGTGTTCTTTTTCGAATATCTTCAAGTGGTGAGGTATCCTGTATGATTTCTGTCAGATAGGTATTGCATTTTCTATATTTATACTGTGGTGGTATGATGAGTTGTATAATCTATGGTGAAGATGTCCTGATATTTATGAAGGAGTTTGGTCAATTGTTGTTATTACTGAGGGATCAATTCTCTCCAATGTTTGTGGAAGGCTTCACTTTCTCCTGGATCACAGAGGGGCCTTTCCTTTCTTCTGTGACCTTTTGCTGTTTTTCTGTAAGTTTAATTCATAAACTTCTCTATATGTTCAGTTGAGATAAGGCACTAGATATCTAATGATGATTCCTTTTAGCAGGATGATATTGTCCCAGCTTGTGTTGGTTGCTCAGGGGTATACTGGATTCATCTTATCAGAGAAGGTATACCCTTCTATATGCAGATTTTGGATTTCTTCATTGGGTTTGAAGAAAAGATTCCTGGGGTCTGGTGGTGTAAAGATTTCGATGGTGGTTTGCTCTCCTGGCTCAAGGATGAGGTTCTTGTAAAGCTTTACTAGCTGGTGGAAAACTTATTGAGGAGCATCTGCTTTGAATCAGCTGATCTGAAGGAGATGTACTTCCTTCTTGTCTGAGCTTCCAAATCCTTCAGTTTGTCTGATTCCTTGAGTAAGCTTGGGTACTTCTTACAGCTAAGGAGTCTTGTATTTGAAGAAAACTGCCTGTATAATTTTATCTCCTTTGTTGATTCAAATCTATTCACTACTTCCATTTCTTAGGATGACCTTGATTTCGCCTATGTATCCTGGATCAATGGTTTCTCCTTTAGTAGAGAGTTCTTCAAGGGCTAGACCAGACCTTGAGGTCAACTGAATGTAAGTTTCTTTTGGTGGTTGTATGGCAATACCAGTTCTGATGAGCTCTGTACTTTTGGAGCCCATAGTAGTATTATAAAGACTGCTGAGATTATAGCCAATATCTTCTTGGTGAGCCTTTTTCAGTGGAATTGCATTGGGATGAAGTAGGGTGAATTGTGCAATGTTCTTGCCAAGTATAGGCTATCTATGGGCTGAGACTTCTGTGGCATTAGATTTCCAACCTCTGATGTCTAGGTGTGGCCATCTTGCTCCTGTAGAGGGGTCTCAAAGATAATTGATTCCTCTTTTTCCAATGGGGTCCAAAGCTTCCATGAAGTTGATAGTATCATCTATCCATCCTTGGTGAGTTGCATAGTGAATGAGAGCCAGGATATCTTCTCCTAGGTCATATATCTTGAGGACCTTTTTTGTAGGCTTCTTCTTTTTCTCCTTTCAAATCTTTACTTAGTCATCTTCTCTCTTGAGTGTGTGTATAATTACATCTTTGCTGAGATGGATATTTTCATATTGACAAGGCCAGCATCTTGGGTACTTCTCATGATGGCAATATCTCATGGCTTGGAAGTATTTCTTTCTTTCTTTGATTTCTCCTAGCTTTGGAAATCTGCACCCATTCACATCATACTTTGGTAGGAGGGTAGAGAGGGGCTTCACTTCTGTTTGAGTGTAGAATCCTATTTCATGTCTTCTTTTTGCAAGTGTGGTAACTGATTCTTGAAATGAGATTTCTTCTACAATGATTTTTGGGGATTCCTTTTTGATAGGCTGTCTGACTTTCTGGTCCAATATATAGCATTGATAGCAGTAATCTCTTAGTGAGTGGAAAATGACTTGATGGGGGCATCTGCCCATTTGGAAGGCTCTCTCTTGATGGATTTCAGGCCTTGGGATAACTGGTTGAGAGCTGGGTCCAGCTTCTTCTTCACTCCAGGAGGTGTTGTCATCTTTTCCTTCTTGTGGTATCCAATTTGGATCATCCCATGAAACAATTGCAGGGAGCTCTTTATTTTCAGAAATACCATCATCATCTTCCTCCAGTGGTTGGTCCCAAATTGCTTGTACTTCTGCTGCTTCAATTTCAGGATTAGGCAAGACTTGTATATGACTTTTTGACTAGGTGTTGTGGAGACATCTCTTCTTTT
Organism: Jimgerdemannia lactiflua; assembly: GCA_003951145.1. Taxonomy (NCBI): domain Eukaryota; kingdom Fungi; phylum Mucoromycota; class Endogonomycetes; order Endogonales; family Endogonaceae; genus Jimgerdemannia; species Jimgerdemannia lactiflua. The sequence continues at coordinate 4,344 of RQIL01015420.1, read as the reverse complement.
TTCTTCTGCATTCAGTGCATGTAGTACCAAGACTTTTTCGAATTCCCACATGTCTGGATGAGTGTTCCTCACATTTCTGTCTTTAGAGGCATTTAGTATATCTTCTGGTTTCTCTAGCAATGGCTCTGATTGTGATAGAGATGATATCTTGTGCCCATACATTATCTTTTGGTCTGTCTTCTACCATGTTGATTCGGGGCCTCAGTCTGGGGTCATTGTCATTTTCGGAATCCTCCTCTTCTTCTTCTTCTATAGTGGATTCCTCACTGCTGGCATATTCTTCTTGAATGGTCACCTTCTTCTTCTTCTTTGATAGCTTGAAGCTGGTGACTTTGACTTGGTACTTCTTTCCTCTGTAGTCGAATTTGAGTACTTGTTGACCAATGTTGACATCTGCATTCATCTTCTTCACCCAATTGGTGCCAAGGATTATGTCATAGATGACAGCTTCAGTCACAACTGCCTTGGGGATAGCAAACTGGATATGTTCAAGAGTGATAGTGATGTTTCAGACTTCTCCCAGGGGTTAAGTTCGGGCTCCATCTGCTACTATGATACTGAGGCTAGAGAGTTCATCAATGGGCCATTGAATACTGTCCAGGAATTTCTTAGCAATGATATATATAGCTGCTCTAGTATCAATGAGAATTTTTACCTTCTGGCCTCCAATTTATCCAAACAAGTAGGTGCTGATATGTCTTTCTGTAGCTTGCACTGCTGGGATTGCTGGTTCTTCTTGAGGGATGGGAACTCTTCCTATATAGGATCTGGTAGTTTGCAGTAACTTGTTTCTTACTCCAGCAGGTATCAGTTAAAGGAACTGCAAGAGGGGGACTTCCATTTTGGCTTCTTGGATCTTCTTCCAGGCTTTGTTATAGATGTCCTAGGGCATGGTCTTTGGGATGTATTTCTTCTTGGACTTTGGAGTCTTGGTTTTGGATTCTGGTTCTTCTCCCATCTCTTCATTGGCAGATTCTGGTAGAGGATCTTCGTCATTGATAGTAGCTCCAGGAATGAAGGGTGAAGGAGAATGGGGAGGTGTATCAACCTGCTCCTCTTCATCTTCATCTTTAAATCGTTCTTCTGCTTGTTCTTTTGGGAGGCTTTCCTACTGCTCTGGGGTGGCCTACTGCTCCTTTTCTTTTCTCTGCTAGATAGACTATTTCTCTGTATTCAGCTTTGGTTGGGTATAAGTCCAGATCACTGTATTCTTCACTATCACTCTGCTCATAGTTTTCTACTGAGTGAGCTTCTGTCCTTTTGTTGTGGGTATCCTTTCAGTTTGATGGTTCAGAGTTCCTTGAACTGCCTTGGTTGTTGCATTCAGAGGCATAGTGTCCTTGCTGTCCACATTTGTAGCATTGGATCTCTGCTCTATCTCTTGAAGGATAGTTTCGACTATCAGAGGAGGGATAGTTCCTCTGGTAATCCTGATTTTCATGTAAAGAGTACTTTGACTGATAGTTCCAATTTTCTTGAGGAGAATACCTTGGCTAGTAGTTCCAATTTTCATATGTGGTGAGCCTTTCAATCTGCCCAACCAGTCTGTCTACTTTCGAATTGAGATCTTGAATCTCATTCTTGTCCTTCTTCCATTCTTTGGTGGGCTTTTTCCTTTTGATTCTCCTTGAAGGATTCCTTGCAGGGCCTTGACCAAGAGGTCTTTCTTGTCTTCTTTCTGGTTGTCAGTTCAGGTGGTTCCTTGTTTGACATCAAAGTATCCTTGGGCTGTATTTACTTGCTCTTCAGGCTTCCTGATGCCCAGGATTTAGACATGTTGGGCAATGTTGGGTGGGATTCCATTTATGAAGGTCATTGGACTGATGATGTCTTGATTGGCAGCATTGAATCTGGCAGTATACATTCTCTTCTGAATTCTTGTAAAGAATGCTCTTGGGGATTCTTCAAGGTTCATCTTCATTCCCATGATGGATTCTTGAGCTTTGTGGTGGGTTTTGTTTCCTGCATACTTTTCAATAATCCAGTATTGTATAGTCTTATATTGCTCTTCTTCTGATCTTGCATTTTCCATAACATCTCCCAGGTCTATATTGATATCATTTGCAGTTCTGGTGAAGATGCCTTTGGCTGGTTCTCTCAGCTATGTCTTAAAGACATTGATTCGTCTTTGGGTTGACAAATCTCTCAGAGTTGCTATTCCTTCAATTGCATCTATGAATTCTCTTGGGTCCTCCTCTGGATATTCTATAAATGTGGATAGTATTGTACCCATTTCATTATTACTGTCTTTTGACTCTGTTTCAATTTCTGAGTCTGATTCTGAGTTTTTGGCTGTTAATGGATATGAACTTGAAGGTGCTGAAGATCTGAGAGATGGTACTCTTCTCAGTACTATTCTGGAGAGTCTTGTGGATTGGATCCTTTGGATTGGGGTTACTGGTCTGGGTAAATCAGGGAAGACTCTTGAAGGGAATCTTTTGAGATAATTGTTAAGATTCTGAATGAGATTGTCAAAGTCCTGACTAGTATTGTCTACTTTATTTGGTATGAGCTTGTCAAAATCTCTGGTTGGTATATCTGCTGGTGGTACTAGTGGAGGATTTTATATAGTGCTGGCTTCTGCAATGTCAGATCCTTCTGATGCTGAGTGGTAACCGATTCCAGAGGTAATTATGTTTCTTCCTGTCCAAATGCTTTATAGTGCTGGAATTTTTTCTCCTGAAGTAGCTGAAATTGGTACTGTATCAAAGGTTGCAGTGGTACTGGTCTCCAGGTTGAAGGTTGGGTTTTGTGAGCTGAAAAATCATGATAATTCCTTTGAGAATATTTCCAGTTGAGCTCTCAAATGTAATGCGTCTAGCTCAATAGAGGTAAATTACAAGGTTGGATGACTATTGTAGATTGGCTTGAGCCCCCAGTTACTTTGTCAAAAAGCAACAAAATGTTCAGATAATATGTATAGATTTCTTGTATTGGTGTTTAGTAGTATAATATTCAATAGTTGGAGACTTTCTGTATGTGATTTCCTAATTTGGTGGTATTCTTGGGTAGTGCGGTCTGTATAATGGTCTCCTGTGAGCAGATTTCCTTCTTGAGTAATGGTGGATAATTCATGTACCCTGGGTGGTCAGCTTTCTTAAATTTGGTGGATTTTCTTAAAAGAGCAGGCTCTCTGGGAACTGGTGATCAGTTATTCCTTAAAGAGTGTAGATTCTCTGGATACAGGTTGCTTGTGATGGGCAATCAGGTTCCTTTTCTGGCAGATGGACTAAAGGTGGTGGGCTTCTTTAGTGTGGTTTGGTTAAGCAGACAATGTGGCTGAGCAGGCATTGTGGGTTACTTGAATAAGTGTGGGTAAACAATGTGGATGAATGATGTAGATTGGCAGAATGTAGTGGATTGGCAGACAAAATGTAGAACAATGCAGATGAATGAGGCAGATCGACAGAATGTGGTGAATCAGTAGACTAAAGATGGCAGACTTCTTAAAAATGGTATACTTCAGCTGGCAAAGTTATGTCAGACTGCTTCATTTGCGCGACAGATTACTGCAAAGGTGTATGTCAAGACTGGCTTTGAGAGACAGATTTCAGGCTTCAAAGTTACATCAGATGACTGGCTTTGAGAGGCAGACTTAAACTGGAAAATAGTGAACTAAACAAGATGGATCAGTAGTACATAGCAGATTGGTGGACTTCTCTTGAAAATGACAAGCTTCTTTGTATCAGAAAGTGGACTAGAGTAGAAATAAGGTACCAGTTGCTCACAATCTCCTAAAAGAGGCTCTAGAGTGGGTGTTTTTACTAAGTATTGCAATTCAATCTTTAGGATCAAGTGGCTTTTGGCAGGCATATCCCTCAAAGTGTTATAGACAGACTTGTCTTTTGCTTTTTGGTTTCAATTTTGGAACTGAGATTTATTTACTCTTGTCTCTGGAGTATTTTATACATTGGAGTTGCTACTTGGTTGCTATCTGACTAATTATAGAGTACTATTTATATCAGGTATTTCTGTTCTAGTATAAGTGTTCAGATGCTATACAGTGTATAGGTTCTGTACAGATAAATATTTTCTTTTGATATGTCTGATTATTTATATAAGTTGGCACAGTAAAGCAGTCTTGGTTACTTAGTGCACTTGATATGGTATATGACTAAGTGGCAATTTTGAATGGTATAATTTCTGTAACCTACTACAATAAGCAAAGTACTACGTATTATCTATAATGATAAAAGAAGCTATCTGGCTCTACTATTAAAAGAATTAGAACCTACTTATATAATAGAATAATCAGTCTATCATTACTTTAGTAAAGAACTCTATATATTATATAAGAATTAAGTATATTGATATATAATATCTTTTTTTTTTTTTTTTTTTTTT
>RQIL01015409.1:0-10793 GCA_003951145.1 Jimgerdemannia lactiflua | reverse complement strand
ATTTAATCAGAGTACTGATATATATAAGCTAGATTAATGAGTTTGATAAATATAGAATATATACTTTCCAGACTTACTATTAATATGAAGTAAAGAAGTTACTCTTTTATTATACTTAACTAATATAAAAGGATGGAAGTGGTTATGTAAAATAGATGATAGAAAAACTAACTAAGTTGCTGATATAGTCTATATACTTAATTTATAAGATACAATATATACTTAGTTATTAAGAGTATATATACATAAGTATCTACTAAGACTTTATTAATTATTTATTACTTAGAGCTAGTATTTGAGAAAAACAAAAGCAAAAAAAACTGAGACTAAGTTAATATATTGTGATGATATCTTTGAATCTGATGACATCAGAACCTGAAGACTGCTGATACTTTGCAAGCCACTGATCACAGTCATGACTCATCTATGACTTATCTTGACCATAAGATAATCTTCATCAGAAACTTATAATGAGACTCATAATGACCCCAGTGGTATACTACTGACAATTAGGTGACCCTACCCCTAGACCAAAGGAGAAGACCTTCAAGAATATAAAAAGAAGCATCAAGAAGAGATACAGCAGCATCTATAACTAAGAAGACTTACCACAAACAAATGTCTGCCATTACCCACCAAACAGCAAGATCAAGGAGCCACCCTGGGCCATCTATTCAAGAACAGATATTCAATGACATCAGAAGGACCATGAGACTGTATACTAGAAGGATTCCCAGTCTAAATCTCTACACAAGAAACCTCTATAACTATACTCTGAACTACTGTGAAATGAAAACAAGAATCTCAATGACCACTCAAAGCCTTCTCATGTTGCAAGAGTATGAGATAGGACACTATCTCTGCTAAGAATTCTCAGAGGCCAGCTATTAAGAAATTGCAAATGCCATATACATAGACAGGCATGAGCAGCAATTGGCTAGAAGAGTCCATCAAATCTTCAGACATGCTCCCTGGGCCATCTCAAACCTACTGTATATTAAAACCTCTGACATTTAAGAGCTGTCAAACTGCTGGATAGACTACAGACTACTTAGAAGAGATAGTAGCAGAAGAGACCCAATCTACCATTTTAGTTAAGAGTAAAGAAGTGCAAGACCTCTGGAACCCCCTCCTAGAAGACAATCTAGACAAGTTTAACCATGTTTGATTGCTCTGTTCCAAGACCTCTCTCTGAGAATCTGCACCCCCCAGAACCCCACAGATGTCTCCTACTTTGTGGAAGAAAACCTCATAGACTGGAGACCATAAGAGCAGTAAGAGTACTCTGCACCTTTCACCAATGATGACATCATTAGTAGTGATATCATCACTGCTGACATCACTCCTCAAGACCAAGGAAATAGCAGCAATCCATTTGTTTTGTAGGAAGAAGACTTCAACAACCTCTTGGAAAGATATGCAGACATCTCTTTTATATCTTCAGAACCCCCAACTGAAGTCAGCTTACTAGTGGAAGTTGCAGAAAATGATTTGGCCAGACACTCTGAAGAAAATGAAGAAGAAGAAAGAGATGACATAATTCCAGTCACACTAAACTTCAGGTCAAACAATGATGGTTCTATTAGCCAAATTTGATCTAGTTAGTTAGTTGCACAAATAGTGACTGCATCTTAACTAGCCTTATTCATTACAAACAAAGGATTAGCCTTATTCTACTAGTTAGTCACTTAACTTCCAAATCCATGCTAATTTAAGAGTAAGGGAATTACCAATTACTTGGCTATATATTTAGCAAAATCCACACATAACTCTGTATAAATACTCTCTAAACTACAGTGAATAAACCTCAGGCAATTGATTTGAAATATCAACTTAAGTTCTGAAAGACAAAGAAAAGTTGAGTGTAAGAACTTTGGGAAAAGACTCTAAGACCCAAGGATAACTCTTGTTCAAGACTGTTGAGATTAAGGATATTGCTGCTATAGATTGCCATGAATTTTCAAGTCAGTCAAGTTGCCCCTTTTTTGCCACCACTAAGGAAGCCACCACTAAGTTAAGAAAACCACCAGCTACTAAGGAAGCCACTAAGAAAATTGCTGCTAAGGACTACTGTGTATTTCAAAGACCTGTCAGGAATCTGCCCTCAAGTTAGCAAGTTAATTGAATGTATGACACAAGTGACCAAGCTGACCTATAAATAATTCCCCACACACCATCACAAGCTGCTTAGTTTAAGATCGCTACCACTCCATGCATATTGATTAATGACTAACTCGCCCAGACTGCCAAGTTTCAGAAGATCATCCCATCATGTTAACCCTATGCCATGTTTAAAAGACTCACTGTCACAAGCCATTTATTCAAGATACAAGTTTCCATGCACATTAAACCCAGACCACATATTCAAGATCACCACAGCCCCATAATTGACAACTGCCCATATTTGAACCCTGATCACTACTCTATGTTGATCGATCAACTGTGTCTAATTCACCTGCCCACTAAGGATAATAGAATACCTATCAGGAATGCCCTTTAAGTATAATTGAGCTATCAACTACTGAATAATTGAGCCACCATCATTCTGAACACCTGCAATCGATATCATTGATCTTCTGTCCTTTTGATGATATGTATTTCAAATGACTGTCATATGATCACTAACCTGGAAATAAATGCAAATAATATATTTAATTTTTATAATTCAAGACTGCACTTTACAAGTGGCACATTGAGCCATGCAAGAAGTCTTATAGTTATACAAAAAGTATGCCACATTTTGGGGGCTCAACTGGGAATAGTTTTCTCAAAGACTTGACCTTTTGGCTCAAAAACTCAGTAGCTATCTATAGTGGAGAATTCAGCAAGACCTACTCAGCAATAAGACCAGGGCCAGCAATAGCCTTCTTCAGTAGAAAAGAAAGCACATATCATTATCAGGACAGCAGTCAGATCTCTGTTCAAAAATAGCAGCCAGAAAACTGAATCAGAGGAAAGAAGTAATCCAGATTATGGTTTAACTTTCAGGGAAAGAAGACAACTCAGAGGACAACTAGAACCCCTCCAAATCCAAGACTTAGAAGAAGACCTCCCTGAAGAATACCAGACCCTAATCTATAGAAAGAACTCAGACAGAAGTGACTATATTACCATAGCTATCAACTGAGCTACTCCACTAGACTAAGTATATTTTGAAACATCAGAAGGAGAAGAAGACTACCACTCATAAAACTTAGGGGACAAGTTCAATCTATACTACTATTTCGATAGCTACATAGACTTCCAACAAGGTGAATAAGACCTCACTGCTTCACAACAACAAGGGGCAGATGAGTTCAATACTGGTTATATCAGCCCTCTAGCTCTTTCAATTACTCAAGCCCCTGTATCTTGGTCACTTACTCCCTACCACTACCCTTAAGAAATAAGGAACATCAGCCCTCCTAGTACCCAGTATTTATTAACCACTACCAGTCTATCAGAGGACCCCCACCACTATCAAGAATCCCTACCCCAGTATTGATCAGAAGAACCAGATACTCTATATCACCAAGACATCACTCTCTGCCCATACCCTCTGTATATTGAGCACCTTCACTACTCCCATAAGGACCATCAAGAAACACTACCCCTGAATCAGCCTCAGACAGCAAGAACAGTGAAGATGAGCTAGATATAAGCTATTTATAGAAGTTCTATGGTGTGGATAATGAAGACATCAAGGAGTTTATTGGAAAAATTGAGGTACAAGCAACCACTAAGCAATGGGATGCAGAAAGAAAGCTCAGTATTGTGGAATCACTTTTGAGAGACCCAGCCCTCCAAAGATACAACCAAGCCAGATAGAATGGAGGAGAAATTCATAGAGCAGAACAACATGCTCATCTTATATTGAATACAAATCATATACAAAGATACACCATCCACAAGAACTGGCTCTGTGTCCAGTTCAATGGTCTTGAATGCCAGCAAGAAGCACAAGAAGCTCTGACCTATATGACCCAAGCTGTCAATAAAACCCTGAAGAGTTTCTACCATCGAATCTAAGTATAGATGATTAAGACAAATCTGCAGCCTGCAGTCCAATTGGCACTAGCTTCAACTATCTTTCTCAATGGCCTATACCCAGAGCTCAGGAGGTAAGTTATCAGAATAGAATACCAGAGTATTAAGCAACAAGTTGCCAGAGCACAAGGATGCTGGGAAGCAGACTATAGACTAGTCCAGCAAGTACAAGTTCACTGTGAATCTGCTAGAGTTGAGGCCCCAAGATCCCAAGGAACTATAGCAGAACAAAAGAATGCATTCCTCAGAGCCCAGCTGGCCAACTATAAGAACAGACCCCAACTTCAACTCCAGCCCAATTCAGTCAACAGCCACAGCAGCAGTCACTAAGAGTTAGTGCTCCCAATGAATCAAATTGAATCAAATTGGACCTAAATTCAATTCGATTCAAAAACTTTGAATTGAATTGAGGCCCAATTCAATTCGAATCAATTTGAATTGAGGTCCAATTCGATTTGAAGTTTGATTTGAACTCTATTTTTAGAAATTGAATAACTTGATGAATATATATTCAAATTTAATGATCTTTAGCTTATTAGATTTCTCTTATATAGGGGAATCTAACAAGCTAAAGATCATTAAATTTGGAAGTATATTTGTTGAGTTATTACATTTCTAAAAATAGGTTTCGAACCAGATCTCAATTCAATTTGAATTTGATTTGATTTGAACTCAATTTGAATTGAAAAATCCCCAATTCAATTCAATTCAAATGACTCTCAATTTGATTTGATTTAAATTGATTTAATTTATTTGAGAGCATTAGTACAGTATAAGAAGATTCAGATAGTAGAAACTTAGGAGTTCAAGTGAATAGGATATTTCAGAGATGAATTATCTATTCAAGAGGAAGTTGTAATGGTCAATTCAAAATAGTAATAGGAATCAGAGAGAATAGATATTTGATTGTGATACCCAAATCTGATTCCTGATATAATATAGCAGTCAATTCTATAACTGTAGAAACTTTAGCAATTGTAGAAATTCTACAGATATAAATCTTTTATAATTATAGAAATCTTAGCAGATGTAGAGGATTTACAGTTGTAAAAAGTGACTCATAGGAAATATAGTCATAACTTAGCTATCTCATAGTTAGCAAAAAACTGTATAAATAACCCAGTATCTTTAAGTAAATAAATCTCAGATCGAAAGTATTAGAATAAAGAACAAATATACTGATAAAGAATCTTTGAGATTACCTCTTTGACATATTTAGTCTTAAGGAACTATTGACTTTGAGAGTCAAGAAGACAAAAATTCAAGATAAAGAAATTCAACATACTTACCAAGTTTAGCATCCACTACTGTAACATTTTAGCATAGTTTATTTCTTTTTCTTTGTCTTTCTAGTACTTTCCATAACCTTCCAGTACCTTCCGAATGATTAGAAATCATCTCTTGGCACTAAGCCACAGCTAGAACATTCTTGTCACTTCCATTCCAGTCTTAGCTAGTCACGGAACATTGTGGATCTTTATTTGTCATCATTGCCGAGAAACTTCTTCTTGGCATTTCCATTGATTACTCAGATCCTTCCGGATCCTTCTTTCATATCTTGTATAAATATCCTCTCTGTTCTTTCAAATAAAGCTCAGAATATTTTCTCCCTGAATCCACAAGATCTTCCTGAACTCTTAGTAACTCTTCGAGCTACTTTGAACCTCTAGAATTTAGTCACTTTCTCAATCCAGAAACCAGAACCGTTACACTTGGTAGCAGCGGTTAAGTTACACCTTGCCTAAACAAGAAACCTCTCAAGAAACCCCTCAAGAACTACTCGAACACCATGTCTATGGATGCCAATGACTGGGGCAATACCCCTTACAACAACTATGTCCCACAGAACACACCCTACATTCAGCAAGAAGAAGAGGAGGAACAGCCAATTCCGACTCAGTCATCTGGGACTCTAGAAAGCCTGCTGCACACTGCACTGGCTCAAATTTCCCAACTTCAAGAACGCCTAGACAAGAAGGAGGACAAAGCTCCTGCATCTACATCTGCACCTACAATGGTATCTCCGACAGCAGTCACCATCAAGCCTCAGAAGCCTGATACCTTTGATGGCCAAAGAGGAGGACTGTCTACTGACTCTTGGCTTTTCCAATTGGAGCAGTATGGAGAACTGACCAATCTGGATGAAGCAGTACTAGTCCAATTTGCCGCCACACTCCTCCGAGGGAATGCTGCAATCTGGTGGCGAAATCATGTCCAGAATACAAGATTCTCTGGCTGAATCAAGGTCTGGGGTGAATTCTCAGATGCCATTCGAGGTCAATTCAAGCCTGTCAACAGCACCAAGGTTGCACGAGACCGCCTGGCAAACGTCAAACAACTCAAGTCTGTGCAAGCATATAATGCACAATTCCTGTCAATTCTTTTGGAGCTACCTCATGTTACTGAAGACAAGAAGATCGACAAGTACATCCGAGGCCTCAAGGGACAAACCCGAGTTCATGTTGAACTAGAAGAACCCAAAGACCTAGACATGGCAATGAAAATTGCTGATAGGTTCGATGTCATTACCTATAGCAACTGCTTCGAGCAGAAGAGACCACCATTCAACAACAACCCCAGAAGGGAGGAAACCAAAGTCAGAACTGTTGGACCTGCCCCTATGGATCTAGACACCATCGACAAGAATAAGAAGAACAAGCTTACACCTGAGGAAAAGGAGCACCTCAAGAAGGCTTGAGCCTGCTTCTTTTGCCGACAGCCTGGCCACATTGCCACCAAATGTCCCAAAAAGACTGCTGAACCCAAGAGGATCCTGGTCCTGTCCAAAGACACTCAAGGTCATCAAGTCAAACAAGAAGTAGTACTCAATTTCATGCGAGTCAATCCCAAGGCCCAGATTCCTCAAGCACAGTCAGAAGGAGCCATTGGTTTAGACCTTCAATCCATCCAACAAGTCACTATTCCTGCCCATGAAAGAAGGCTCATTCCAACTGGCCTTGCACTCGAAATACCCAAGGGACATTATGCAAGAATTGCACCAAGATCTGGCCTCAGTGTCAAGCACTCACTGGATGTTGGTGCTGGAGTCATTGACCCTGACTTCCAAGGAGAAATGCAAGTCCTACTAGTCAACCACAAGGACCAACCGTACACTGTCAATGAAGGTGACAGAATTGCCCAGCTCATCCTGGAGCAAGCCACTCTACCTGCCATCAAGGAAGTCACCAAGTTATCTTTAACCAAGTAAGATCAGAAAGGCTTTGGCAGCACTGATCAAGTTGCTAGCATAGCCGAGAACCGAGCCAACTCAATGCTCATCTTCAAAGGTCTAGTCAAAGGTCAAGAACTAGATGTTCTCATAGACAGCGGAGCTGTTGGGAACTTCATCAACAAGAATCTCATTGACAAGCTCAAGATTCTCACAAAGCCAGCTGGCAAGAATGGTGGAGTTGTCACAGCCGATGGCACCACTCTACCAATTGACTCAATTGCCGCTAAACTTCCCCTCAAGATTCAGAAGTATTGGGAACGTTTAGATTTTGAAGTAGCATCCCTAGGAGATCATGACCTGATCTTAGGCAAACCCTGGCTTACGCGACACAACCCATACATCGATTGGACCAAGAATGAAGTTACCCTGATTCAAGATGGAGTCAACATTACAATCAAGCCAGACAAGACTCAGACAAGAACCCCAATTGCCACTCTTTTGGCAATCCAGTTCAAGAAGGCCCTCAAGAAGGCTACCTGCACCTTTGTTGCACTGATCCGACCCAAGAAAGAAGACAAGAAGCTATCAATCAGCGAAAGTGTCAAGCTACTGCTGAACAAGTACAAGAATGTCTTCCCAGATAAGCTACCTGGCCTACCACCTTCAAGAGAACATAACCAAGAAATCAAGCTGGTACCAGACACGGCCATTCCTAAGAAGAAAATGTACTGCATGTCACCACTTGAAATTGAAGCAGTCAAGAAGGAACTCAACGAACTCATCGAGCGAGGAGCCATTCAGCCAAGCAAGTCACCCTTTGGCTCCCCAGTCCTATTTGTCAAGAAGAAGGATGATACTCTGCGAATGTGCATAGACTACCGTACACTCAACAAGATTACTGTCAAGAATCATTACCCACTGCCTCTCATCGATCAAATCTTTGATGCTCTCAAGAATGCCAAGTACTTCACCAAGATTGACCTGACCTCTGGGTATCACCAAATTCGAATCAAGCCAGAAGACATACCCAAGACCGCCTTCATGACACCATTTGGTCTCTACGAATTTCTAGTCATGGCCTTTGGTCTCACCAATACACCAGCAACCTTCCAGGACCTCATGCAGACTGTCTTCAAGGATCAGCTCTATATCTTTGTACTCGTGTACATTGATGACATTCTGATCTTCAGTGGTACTGAAGAAGAATACCTCAAATACCTTGAACAAGTCCTCAAGATCCTCTGCGAACACAAGCTTTATGCAAAGCTCAAGAAGTGTGAGTTCTTCAAGGATCAAGTCGAATACCTTGGACACATTGTATCAGCCAAAGGAATTCAAGTAGATCCAAGGAAAATACAAGCCATTGAACAGTGGCCTGTACCAGCAAGTCTCACCGAACTTAGGTCCTTCCTTGGTCTGGCTGGATACTACCGCCAATTTGTCAAGAACTTCTCTGGCATAGCAGAATCTTTGACAAACCTCCTGTGAAAGCAACCCAACTCTGACCTCTATGTTCCCTACATCTGGGACATCTTCTGTCAACAAGCCTTTCAAGAACTCAAGAACAGCCTGACCCATGCACCTGTCCTTAGAAACATGGACCCAAACTTGAAGTTCACTGTTACTACCGATGCATCCAACTTCGCAATTGGTGCAGTCATCTCTCAAGATGAAGGACAAGGACACAGACCCATTGCATTCGAGTCAAGAAAACTGTCCCCTGCAGAACAAAAGCTAGTCACGCATGAAAAGGAACTCCTGGCAATCATTCATGCCCTCAAGACCTGGCGATACTACCTAGAAGGAGTTGAGTTCAACGTGATCACAGATCACAGGTCCCTTCAGTACATCAACACCCAACCAACCCTTTCCCGTCAACAAGCCAAGTGGAGCCAGTTACTTCAGACCTTCACACCGAACATCATTTACAAGCCTGGCAAAACCCTGGTTGTACCAGATGTGCTCTCAAGAAGGCCCGACCTTGCCGCCATTTTACAAGTCACCGTGGCACCTGAATTCCTTAACCAGATCAAGACTGCTTACGAACAAGACTCTCTGGTTCTACAAAAGGATACCAAGGAATTCAAAGAAAAGTACACCTTCAAGGACAACCTCATGTACTATCAAGACAAGGTCTACATTCCTGCCAACCCTGAACTACGGTACAAGATCCTTCACGAACATCATGACTCCCCACTAGCTGGTCACCTTGGAACCGAGAAGACCATCAAGAACATTCAACAAGACTACTATTGGCCCAATATACTCAAGGAAATCAAGGAGTATGTTCAAAGCTGTGACCTGTGTCAAAGGAACAAGGCAAGCAACCAAACGCCTGCTGGTCTTCTGCAACCGTTGCCAATTCTGACCAAGAAGTTCGAGCAAGTCACAATGGACTTCATTGTGTAACTCCCATGAACCAAATCAGGCTAAGATGCCATCATCGTGTTTGTGGACCACCTGACCAAGATCACAATTGCCGAGCCAACCACAACCAATGCCACTGCCCCTGAAATCGCTAGAATCTTCTTCAAGTCTATCTTCCGCCAATATGGACTTCCCCGAGTAATTGTCAGTGACCACGACCCCAAATTCACAAGTCACTTCTGGCAAGCACTCTTCAAGACTCTTGGAACCCAAATTGCTATGTCCACTGCCTTTCACCCTCAAACCAATGGACAGACTGAGTGAATGAACAGAACACTTGAATAAATGCTCAGAAACTATGTGTCTTATGAGCAAGATGATTGGGACCACTACCTGATCTACGCCGAGTTCGCCTACAACAACGCAGTCCAATCATCTACTGGTCTTTCCCCTTTTCAGTTACTACACGGCCAAAATCCCGAGACCCCTGCAAGCCTAGTCTCATTTCAGCAATCCAGTCACACACAAGTCCCCATGGCCCAGAACCATCTCGACAAAATGGATTCCCTTCTCAAGATCGCAACCACGAATCTGCTAAAGGCTCAACAACATCAAGCTAAGTATGCAGATAAGAAACGCCATGATGTCAACTACACTATTGGAGATATGGTTCTACTCAAAGCCGACAACATCAAGGTTCAATCTCAAGTCAACCGCCAGTCAGCCAAAATCCAACCCAAGTACCTTGGACCCTTCGAGATCACCGAGCAAGTCTCTACCTACTCCTACCGTCTCAGTCTGCTGACAACCATGCGTATACATCCAGTATTCCATGTGTCACAACTCAAGGCCTGGAACCAGTCACCCCCTTACCCTGGCCGAATTCCGATGCCCTCAGCACCAGTTATAGTTGAAGATCACATCAAGTATGAAGTCGAGAAAATCTTAGTCAAACGAGTCCGATACCGTCGCACAGAATACCTAGTCAAGTGGATGGGCTACCCTGAATACGATGCTACCTGGGAACCTGCCACCAATCTCAAGAACTCTCAAGACCTCATTTAAGAGTTCAAGCAAAAAGAAACTCATTGACTGCCCGCAAGGTTCTCCCCTTGAATAGTAGATGACCTACTGTACTGATCAGGTACATTACGCATTGGGGCACTCTAAGGGATACAGCATCAGAAACAAGACTCACAGAAGAACTCTGTAAACCCTGCAACTAACG
>RQIL01015398.1:0-10794 GCA_003951145.1 Jimgerdemannia lactiflua | reverse complement strand
TTTTTTTTTTTTTATATAAAAAATCTACTGAGTGCATTGGTTTATTTACTCAACAGATGCCCACTGAGTGTACAACTATGAGATAACTGGCAAAGAAGAGATCATAGCCTTGGGACACTCTACACCTAACCCCCCACTTGCTGGACACGACTCCAGCAGTTCAAGTCGAGTCACTCACTGGTCACGACTCCAGCAGTTCAAGTACCTAATCAACAGGTACCTACTCTAAGCAACAAGACCTCAGGGACTCCTTTCACTCAAACCATTTGGAGACAGCTAAGCTATAACATCTTCTTGTGGAAACAATATATTAAAGAGTTTTTATTTCACAAACTATAGACCACATGGTGCTGGAGTCTAGGATACTACACAAACAAGTTTCACCAAAAACTGACAAGATTTGGAGACATGGCAAGCCAAGAATCATTAGGCTCAGAGAGACTGGAGAGGAGGGGCTATGGGCTCGGATTCCCAAAGAGCTATGTAGCAGCTGTAGGCAAGGGGGGAGCACAGAGGAGTGGAGGAGGAACTGGGGCTAAGGTGAATCTAGGTGGATGGCAGACTGTTGATAGAGAAGGGGGCAGCACCCCCAGAGCTGGGGGTATGGGCAGCAGGGGGCATAGTATTGACAGGGGGGGAGGTCAGGTGATGGGTCAGGTGACTGGCAGGGGTCAAGGGCAAGGGGGTGTGACTGAGAATTTGGTAGCTGAACAGATGACTGAAAATGGCGAAGTACATGGAAAGGGTGATACTGGCAACACTGGTGACATGACAGGCAGTATAGCAGGAGGAAGAGAAAAAATTACCTTGGCAGCTGGAATCGGGGAGCTAGTAGTGTGACCTTTTTTCCACAAATCCATCTCAACTTGGGCAATCTCAGCAAACTTCCTTGGACTCGGAATATTAGCAAGGGAAGTACTGAAGATGATTGGAGATGGAGTAGATGGAGCCGAGTCTCTGAAGTTTATACTATTGGCAGAGACAGTCGAGATTGGATTTGTTGAGGAAGAGAAGATGACGCTGGTGCTGGAGAAAGGATTGATGGTTAAAGGAGTCCAGGTGGAGATTGCTAGATGCTTGAGGTGGGACCCTTATGTCATTCGACTGGTAGTAGAAGGAGTGCCAACCCTGGAGAGACAAGAGACAAAGGAGCCAATCTTGGCAAAGATGGGGAAATATGGGGAGATAGTGGATTTTGGATTCATGTTCTGGAAAGGAATGAAACTGCAAAATGGGATATGTGAAGTCATGGTGCGCCTAGAGGGACAAGAAGCCACAGGGATGAAGAGAGACTGGTCTGAGGTGATTTGAATCAATGATCAAGAGTGCAGAGTGTTGAGGAGGAAAGGGTCAGAAAATGATGAGGAGGAGCTCTCAGTTGCCCTGGCAGAGCGGGCAGCTGCCAAGACAGCATGCACAAGGAAATGGGAGGAGTATGACAAGGACTGGGTGTGGGTCCAAGTAGGTGGACAGAGGAAGAAGTTGAAATGTGAAAGCTGGGAGAGACTGTAAACTGCCATTAGCCATATAGGAAATGAGGAGGCTGAAAGGGCAGCCCTGGCCGCCAATGCAATAAAGGAAGTGGAGGTAGCACCTGGAACCTCTATACCCCAGGAGGAGGTCTCTGCATCACAACACAACCCCAATCCAACCGGTGATGCAAAGGGGAAAGGAAAAGAGAATTCAGATCAGGGGACAAATGAGCTCAAGGAACAAGAAGTGGTACCGGAAACACAGCCAGAAGACATGAGGATGGGAGGAACCACAGCAGTACACTGGGAGGCAACTAGGCTAACTGAGGAAATTCTGGCCCCAGCTGAAAGGAATAGGGAGGAGGACCTGGTGGATATATAGTCAGATGATGCAGAGGATGATATGATTTTGCTGGACCACAACTGCTCTCTCCAACCTCAGACACCAATGGGGAGCTACATCAAAGAGGATGACTGGTATCAAATGACCCTGGAGGAATTGGCAGAGGAAGACATCAAAGAAATCAATGTATTCGGTAGCTCTCAGGCAGAGTGGGACTTGTTTGTGAATGTTCAACTCCAGAGACCAAAGATTATACATGCTCTTGTTGCCATCATGCTAGAAGAAGAGGGCTACCAGGTGAATGAGGCAAGGATGAATGAGATTGGTCAAGCAGTGAGAGAAAGGGTGTCAATATTCTGCAACAGCACCAAGGGACAAGATATGTGGTGCATCATCTGCGAGGAGCAAAGGGACCTTGTAATTGAAAGGGCTGCAAAGGCTACAGAGAGAGAGAACAATTAGAGGGCGACAACACCTTAACATAACCAATGATGAACAAAATGCATATACTATCACTAAATATTAATGGACTATGTAGTGAGGTGAAACAGTGGAGAATTTTCTGATGGCTTAAGAACAAACAATATGACATAATATTACTATAGGATGTATGAGCATATGGAGAAGAGGACTATCAGCAATGGAGTAAAGAATGGTTTGGGAGCTCAGGATGTAATCAACAGGTTAGCATTCTAATAGGAATGGAAAGGGAGAGCTGGAGATGACTGAGTACTGGAGAGAAAGGATGGTATAGCAAACTGAAAGAAGGCAAGGGAGACAGCATTGTATTAGGATCAGGATACCTAATGGCAGTGGCACAAGAATGGAAACAGTGGCTAGAAGAGTGGGTCAATTGGGAGGACAACATGAACATTAGGCTAGACATCCTTAGAGGTGACTTCAATATGATCAGGGACCACAAGCTGGACAGATCTGATGAGGGTGTGGGTACAGCAGTAATCACAGGACTGAATAGATGGCTACAGATTGAGAGGGACCATTCACTAGGTGGCATAAAGTGGGAGAAGGCCTTGTTGGCACATGAATTGACTGGCTCTTAGTGGGTGAGTACTGGGGAAATATCCTTAATAAGGTAGAAGTCAGATAGTGTCCATGGTCAGACCACTGGGGGGTTGAAGCAAGGGGTACCTTCCAAGCGGCAAAAAGTAGAAGTGGGTATTGGTGTCTCAACACAGGACTACTGAAACAGAAAGAGGCAAGAGAAAATTTTGTAAAGGTAGCATGGTGAGAAGTGGGACGATGGAGGGCAGAGGGGAGAACAGTGACAGAATGGCGGGGCAGGTTCAAATATATGACAGAAGCTTATTGGAGAGACATTGGGGAGATAGCTGGGAGGGCAAGAAGAGATAAAGAGAGAAGAGTGGACTGGGGCCTGAAATGGCGACTGAAAAAGTTGACAAGTCAAATGATCACAGCTAAAGAAAGAGAGCTGCTGGCAAAGGACATTGCAATACTGCAAAGTGACCTTAAAGGTAATAAAGAAAGATGGATGGATGGGCTACTGGCCAGACTATGGGCAAGGAGGCTAGAGGAGGGGGAGAAGCCAACAAAATACCTGAAAGGTATGCTGAAGGCCAGAGAAGTACAGCAGAGCTGGACCTCAGTACTTGAAGATGATAGAAGGGAAATAATACAGCAAAATGATATGATGAAGGAGATCATCACCAAATGGGTGAGCTTATGAATGGACAAGATGGACATCAACAGAACTGAACTGGAGGAAGAGGAAATGACAGAATACCTGGAGGACTGGGAGGTGCAGCGAGATCAGGGACTAGGGGAATATGCACTGTGCTCAGTCAACCTAGAAGAGATAGAGGACATGCTAAAGGAAGTTCAGACTGGATCCTCACCAGGGATTGATGGACTGCCTTGAGAGTTTTGGAAGGAGTTCTGAGGAGAGTTTGGAGACTGGATAGTGGAGATGGCCAATGTAGTCCTGAGCAGAGGCGAGTGGCTTGCAGACAGCAAACTGGGCCTAGTCTCTTTGATATACAAAAATAAGGGAGACAGGCATGTGTGGAAAAATTGGAGACCAATCGTGCTCCTCAATGTGGACTGCAAACTAGTGTCCAAAATTTTGGCAAAGTGGCTTTAAGACAGAGTGGGAACCCTAGTCAGAAAGGAGCAGAGGGGGTTTGTAGTGGGCAGGCAGATCCGAGACAGCACTGTGTGGGTCCAGAATGTGCTGGAGGGCTATAAGAGTAGAGGAATTGATGGGAGACTAGTCTTTCTAGACCAGGAGAAGGCATTTGACAGGGTGTGCTGGAATTATATGGCATCAGTATTGCGGAGGATTGGGTTTAGCCACTTGGAGGTGGGAAGGCTAATGGGCCTACTATGAGGAGGAAGAGCAACAATTATCATGAATGGATGGTGTGGTGAGGAGTTTCCACTAGGCAGGGGGGTACCACAGGGAGGCCCATTATCTCCTCTACTCTATGTCCTCTCACTAGAGCCCCTAATCGACAATATGAGAAGAAAGATGACAGAGCTATAGCTGGGTGGAGTGAACTGGAAGCTGGGAGTCTTTGCCGATGATATGGTCATTGGTATGGACATCCCAGGAGACATAAACATTGTCTGGACAGAGATACAGTGATATGAAGGACTATCAGGAGCAAAGTTGAACTGAGATAAGTGTGACACATTGGACATTAGTGGAGGAATAGGGGAGGATGGCTGCTTTGGTATAACAAAAATACAGGGAGAGGCAGTAAGGTACCTAGGGATCTGGTTCTTGGTGTACGATACCATTCTAAGGAGGACTGGTGGAAGAGTATGGTGGAAAAGTGGGAGGCAATGCTCAAGGGATGGGCAGGAAGAAACCTATCACTGATGGGCAGAGTGACAGTATTGAACATTTACTGGCTACTGAAAATGTGGTACCTCAGATACCATCTGGACTTCCCTGGGTGGGTGGTGAAGAGACTCATAAAGGCAATATCCGGATGGCTATGGAAGGGGAAGAGGCCCCAAATAGCCTGGGAAGTGCTGATACTAAAGACCAAGGATGGTGGTCTTGGACTCACCAACCTGTAATGATGACTGTGGGCACTTCAAGGGTGGTGGGGAAAAAGAATGGTAGAGCTGAGCGAGAGTGAGTGGGGAGAACTGGCAAGGGACAACTGGGGACTCTTTTACCTGGACCAATTTCGGAGCAAGCAGATAAGCCACTGACTGTCAAAACTTTCAAACTTCTGAAGGGAACTACACACTGCCAGTACACTGCCCCCTGGGGCCATAGGCACAGACAGTATCACTACAAGTAGAAGAGTCTTTTGACACCAACCAGCCCTCAGGGCATTCAGTATCTGCAAAGCTATCAATACTTCAAAAATTTCAGCAAAAACAACAACACTCAGACAGCACAATTTTCATGTCAGCTAATAGCAACAGTGGCCAGCCAGGGCCTGTTAGGGCCCAAGGGGCCAAGACTACACAAGAGCACTGGGATGATGGTACCTTTGAAGCATGGGAGGAGGAGCCCCAACCAAAGTTCAACCTGCACCCCAAAGGAAAAGCCACCGCCAAGCCAACTGCTAAGCAGAGATCCAACCACTGGCAGCTTATCTCAGGCAAATCTCACCAGCTATCCTATGCCCAGATCGCAGGGGGACAATCCAGCAAACTCACAGTAACAGGGCTAGCCAGCAGGGCAGCAAAGGAGAAGACAACACCTGGAACTAAAGAAGAAGTGTGGCTACTGAGCTCTCCTTCAAACCAGCACAGTACCTGATCCACCCCTACTTCTACAAATCTGGGTCTGCTAATGTCTTTACAGTTTCCATCAAAGGACTGCACCTCATGGTGAGCGATACCATAGGACTGGTGTCTACTCAGCTCCCTGAGGCTGAAGCAGTTAACTTCATGGCCAGCAACCTGATAATGGAAGTGGCATTTATAACAGACACAGCTGCAACTACCGCCATTGACAAAGGGCTCACACATGCAGGGGTGAAGCTTCTCCTAGTATGGTGCTTTGGAAGAGATGACTCTATTGTCCCTATCACTATCAGAGACCTACCTATCTACAAGGGAGAGATCACCAAGACAGATGTCCGTGAAGCTCTGAAGGCAGTAGGAAAGATACTACAGATTGACTTTGCAAGGTGGAGAGGCACCAAGCTCCGAGTGGATAGCTGTGAGGTGATGATCAAAGTCCACAATGGTATACTAGGAGTAGACAGTGCCCCCAAGCTATCTGAGAGCATTGTACTGAGGGGAGTGACCTGTGCAGTAAACTGGAAGGGTATGGGAGGAAAGGAAAAGGCTCCAGCGAGCCCAAACCCTCAAGCCTCAGGCCCCAAAGAGCCCTGGGAGGACCCTGTCTGGGGCCCCAGAGCCGTCAAGAAGTGCCTGGAGGCATGAGAAGCTTATAAGACCCAGAAAATAAATGACAACAGCAAGGAGGAGGATGAAGAATCCCAGTTACTACTGTAAAAACCAAGGGGACAACAGGTTCAGCAAGCCCTGGAAAATGCCTGTCAGGAGGAGAAAGAGCGCCAACAGGACTGTATCAATGGCAGGGAAAGTATGGAGGTGGAAAGGAGTGAGAAGGAAAGGAGAGAGGCCAGGGAGGAAGGAGTGGAGGCCTCACAGCATGCTCCTAGACAGGTACCGAGGAGGCATATTCATACTGAGTTGCCAAGCAAGGTGGATGAGATAGTGTTGGTTGAAGAGGATGGGGCATGACATGGGGAGGAGGACCTGGAAACTGCTTCTCAAGAATCTGTGGACCTGATGAGGCTGCTAAATAGAGACTCAAATAGAGACTCAGATAGGGACATGGACAGTGAGGAGGAGGAGGTGGATATCTCTATGACAGATGCAAGACCAGTAACAAGAATGAAGGTGAACAGGAGGGAGCAATACTATATAGATATCTTTGAGGAGATAGTGCAGCATGCCATTGGAGACGCCGACTCCCAAGTGTTTGGGAAGTAGTGTTGATGCCCCACTTGGGCGGCAGTGGAGCTGGGCAGGATTCTGGGAGCTGAATACCTGATACAAGTGGGGCCTAGGCTTCCGGTAGCAAAGACACAAATGACTGACCACTATCGCCAATTGGCCAGGGAGTTCTTTCAATCTGAGAGGGGTCTAGTGGCATGGCAAGAGGCATGTGCCCAGGGCACCCTAGCATCCCAGTAGGCAGTAGAAGAAATGGTGCCTTCAATATTACGTTAAATTCCCCCCCTTAATGAAAGGACAACTACACTATATTTCCTTGAATGTTAATAGCCTAGAGAACAGTGACAAATGGCAGAAAATCTTCAAATGGATCAAGAACCAACACTTGGACATTATCTTTCTTCAGGACACATGAATGGGTGATGATGACAAAGGGGACTGGCAGGACTAGTGGGGACTGCCAGGAATTTAGAGAAGACATATAGCAATCTTGGGGGGTTCAGCAGATATCAGCATAGAGGAGGACATAGATATAGACAATTCTCACATATGCAGTGGGTTAATTACCAAGAGTGAGACATTTCAGTACATTGGCATCTCAGTATATATTCCAGCAAAATGGGAGGAGAGAACAGTCTTCCTAGAGATGCTAAAGGTAGACCTACCAGAGAACATTGGAATATTGGCAGGCGATATTAATATGGTGGGTAGTAGTGAGCATGACTAGTGACCCCAAAGGGAATGGACTCTCTCAGAACAGTGGTACAAATGGCAGACAATAATATATGACAGGGGCTTGGCTGATGTATACTGGAGACATGTACTGGAGAGACCAGATCTGATGACCAAGTGGACTATTACTAATAGAGGGATGGTGGGATCCCGTATTGACCAGATATGTCAGTGAGGAGTGGATAGACCTTCTGCCTGACCATACTACCCTCCACTGCCCCTACTCTAACCATGAAGGAATCTGAGAGTGCATTCGGCAGCCCCAAAATATGGAGGTAGAGAATAGGTACTGGAGGCTCAATACAGCCCTACTAAAGAGAGAGACCACAGTCCAGAGATTTGGTGAACAATGTGAAGCCCACCCAGGGAAGGGGGAGGGACCAATGGAGGAGTGGCGACAATTTAAGTCTTGGGCACAGGCCTTCTTTGTAGAAGAAGAGGAACATTTATGGTGATCACAGAGGAGACATTTTCGATGCCTGGAGTGCCGACTCCAGGAAATGTGGGCCAGGATTGCCAGAGAGAGAGAGGTCAGAGAGGGAGATATGGAAGAAAGGCAGCTGCTAGTTGCAGAAATCCGTGTATAGGAAGATGAGTATATAGAGGGGCTCTGAATCTGGGCTCATGTCAAGTGGATGGAGGAATGAGAGAGGTCTACTCAATACTTTGCGAGGCTCATTAATGCTAAGAGGGCTCACAAAAGTATGACAGAGTTGCTGCTAGAGGATGGAGAGACAATTGCTACAGAGGCTATAGCTATTATGACAAGAGTTAGACAATTCTACTCACAACTATACAATGCTGGAGAGATGGAGGCAGAGGCTGCTGAGACCCTAATGGCAGTAGAGGCGAGGGTAGACCCAGAGATACAAGCCCAAGTGAGCTGGGTGATAACAGAGAAGGAGGTCCTGAAGACCATCAGTAAGGGCAAGATGAATAGTGCACCTGGAGGCGATAGATTACCCTGGGAGTTTTACAAGACATTTGCTAAGATAATTGCCCCTATGCTGGCCAAACTGCTTACTCTTACCATCCAGGGTGAAGAGTTACTACCAGCATCATCTCGCATAGCCCACATCTCTCTGATTTACAAAAACAAGAGAAGAGAGAAGGACCTTCAGAACTGGCAGCCAATTTCACTACTTAACTGTGACCGCAAGATTCTCACAAGGATACTGTCTGGCAGAGTGCAGGGAGCAGCAGCCAGTATTATTCATGCTAGCTAGACTGGGTTTATCAAAGGGAGACTCATCCAGCAGAACACTATGATGATTACGCAGATCCTTGATCATTACTGGAGGGTTGGGGGAAAGGGCGCCCTCATCTTCTTAGATCAAGAGAAGGCTTATGACAAGGTGAACTGGGAGTATCTGATGGCAGCACTATCACAGTTTGGGTTCCAGGTAGATGTCTGTAGAGCTATCAGAGCAACACTGGAGCACTTATCTGCCTCAGTTATAGTAAATGATTTCATTAGTAAGGAATTTCCTATCCAGCAAGACCTCCCCCAGGGTGACCCTATGTCACCCATCCTATATGATATAGCACTTGAATCAGTACTGTACTGTATCTGATAGAGAATATCTGGACTGGGGGTCCCTCCTTCTCCATTTAAGCTGAGTACATTTGCAGACAATGTGGTAGTTGGTGTGCAAGATCATGAGGATGAGGAAGAGCTCATAGAGGCACTGGGGCTTCATGAAAGAGCATGTAATGTGATGCTGAACTATGGCAAGAGTGAGACACTGCAGCTGGGGAGCACAACTGAAGAAGTTATACATGGCATAGATAAGATTATTGATACAGATAGAACAATTAAGCACCTGGGCATCACCTTCCACACTAGGGCTCTACCCCTTCCTGCCTCCTTCTATAATGATGCCTTGGAGACCCTATGGCAAACAATAAGGAGCTGGCGATAGTGGCACCTCTTCCTGGCAGATAGAGTGCTAGTGGTGAACTCAAGGCTGCTCAGCAAGTTATGGTACATGGGATACCATATCTCCTTCTCTCAAGACTTCTTCAAGAATCTCCAGAAATTAGTCTCGACATTTCTGTGGCAAGGAAGGAGGCCCCAAATCAAATGGGATGTACTGTGTCTCCCAGTGATAGATGGTGGGCTAGGACTACTAGACCCAGCACTACAGATAAGGGTGACAAAAATGTGGTGGATCCATGTAGCAACTAGAAGTGAAGAAACTGTATGGAAGGGCCTAGCTATGGAGAACTGGTGACAGCGGTATATGCCAAGAGGGTCCTATGGGCTGGACTTCTTTCTGGGAGATATGCCTCTAAGCCTTATCTGACATAAAGGACTATAGTGGGACATAGTAGAGAGCTGGGGATTAATGAGATGCCAACTAGATGCAGAGGCAGACCCACTGGTTACCCCAGACTCCTTTCAAGGTACTAAGTGTGCTGGAGAGCCTGTCAACAAATATACAATTGGGGAGGGTAGAAGATACCTACAGAAGAGACAAGTTGAACATAATGGACCACTGAAATGGGCAGAGCTGGTCCCTGGCTGGAATCAGGAAGCTGACCATGTATGGCCAGCCCTGGCCCAGCTTTGCAAAACCCTGCAGCCAAAGCACTGGATCCTATGGTGGTGGATCCTGAGATACAATGTTATGACAGGAGTACGGGTGGCCCACATGTACCCAGAGAGTTCACCGGAATGTCCCCATTGCATTGAAGGAAGAATTGGGCAAACACAGCATATAGTTCAACATATATTTATAGAGTGTCAGCTTGCAGCCGACTTGTGGAAGGACATCAATACTTGGCTGCACCAGGGCATCCCTAGAATGCTATCTCCCTACTCTGCAATTAATATCCTGTGCCCCTGGAGTACAGCTGTCCTGCAGGTGGCTGAAATGGTGGGAACTGTTCACAGCATTGGCCTTTGGACCATTTGGGTGGCACACTGGCAATAGATCTTTGAAGAAAGGGTAGTGCAGGCTTCAGCACTCTGTCAAGTGTTCCAGAGACTCCTAGAAGAGGCTGTCCAAATCAAGTGACATTGGGTGAATTGGAGTCAACAGGTGCCTGAGTTTGAGGCAGTCTAGAGGATTGGTGGGGGAGGCCTTCAAGTAGTAAAGGGGAGGGTGAACATGGTAGGGTGGACTAGTGTAGAAGCTCCTGATGCCATAGTGGTGGAAGGAATAGGGTAAAATCCATAAAAGACAGGCTATGTATTTATAGTCTTGGGGGGCATTGGGATGGGCTTCAGGGTTGGGAGGAGAAATGCCTATTAAATATCTTGGAATTCTGTTACTACCTTATGTATGCTGGTTAAAATTTCAAATAAATCAA
>RQIL01015387.1:0-10797 GCA_003951145.1 Jimgerdemannia lactiflua | reverse complement strand
GGGGTAATGAATAGCAGAGCTGTGCGGTTGACCTTTCCAAAATAGGTAGAATTTTTGCTAGGTTGTGTGAATCGCCTTCATTTATCCATGATGGTGCATACCAAACAGAGACGACAATAGTAAGAAGGAAAGTTGACAGGCGCTTGGCCGCCGCCTAAAATAATGTTTATCGGAGTTCTGAAAGTAAAAAGTTAGAGACCGTCGGCTTTGGGGCACGAAGTCCTATCATCACCAGGGCTGAATCGGAAATTGGCATGTTGCCAGGAGGATGTTCATGAAAAAGATAAGCTGAAATTAAATCTACCACCATCATCTAATTGCTTTTGTAAAGCGGTGGACTGTGCCGAGCAAATGAGAAAACGGCGGCTGGTAGGTATTTCGAGGGAGCAGAGATAATATCTTTTAATCTTGCATTCTACGATGTCGATATAGGATTTTCATATCATGTTAGTCAGAATATGCAAGATACTGCCTAAAGAACGTCGACGTTTACCATCGGGAGCGGAAACAATCCCCCTAATCTCTGGTATCGCGCAATATTGAAGGGGTTCTTCCCCACGAGAAGCCTATCAAACCTCGAACCACCATAGCGTGCGATCTTATCAGCAGTGTGACCAGCGCAGCAAAGATGTATTCGATTGCCAGGCGATCGTATCCTGAACCCAGTAAATGCTGAACGACGACATAGATAATCGATGAGGGCGCGATGATTATGCCTCACGATTCATCCTCGAACAATGACCGACAGTCATCCGATTCCGATCAGCCTATTGCTCTCTCTCCGCGATATGGGGGTGGGGATTGTTTTTTTTTCTGGGGCGGGCTGGATGGTGTTAGTAGGGGCAATCCAGGTGGAGCGACCACGTCATCGGAGGGGGGGGGCGAAGGGCTTTGCCCCAAAGATCTACGACAGTAAAAACGGACGCGCCCACAAACAGTCACGTCAGACCCCCAAGATTTCCGAGATTTGCAACGGCGATTGGCTGGCAGGAATTTTCGGCAAAGCGTGCCAGCCAGAAATGGAAAGTGATCGCTTTTGTCCACAAATTCCGCCTTTCCTACAAATACATTCCTACTACACCACGTCTTCGCTTTTTACTCCCGCGCCCTTGTTCATAATTTGAGATAACCACGTTCTACATACCGCAAACGTCGGTTGATTGGGAATAATAGCGTTCAGTCTCATCAATCCCCCCCCCATACATACACATCACGTCGAACAAGGTCCTCGCGTGGAAAAAAAAGAAAAGAAAGACGCGTATACAACGCATCTCATTGCATCGCATCACATCATCAATGAAAATGACCACTCAACAACAGCAGCAACCATTTCGCCCTTTGGCGGTCAAGCAGGACAAGACCGAGATCTCGATCTTGGTCCCTGCCAATATCTGGGTGAAGGCCGACGAGCTTCGTGAGGAGTTCCCGGGTGTCGAGACCACGACCGGCGAGGAGGTGACGGAGATAGAGCTCGCTGCTCGCTTCCTAAAACACGCCGTCCAGCGCAACGCCCAGGAATCCCAGCAATTCCTCGAAATCGTCCGCATCATCTTCTTCGACTTCCGGGACCGCTACCTCAAGCGGAACGACGTCCACGCCGTCACGCGGAGCCTCCCAGCCGAGACCCGCACCGTCGTCATCAACGCCTACTTCACCGCACTGGTGGCCCTCCAGAACGCCGACGTCCTCACCACCAAGGACCACCCCACCCCGCAGTCTGCCCTCTTCTCCGCCGCCGCCAAGGGCGACGCCAAGATCTTCGCCGTCTTCGGCGGCCAAGGTAACATCGAGGAGTACTTCGACGAGCTGGCTGGCATCTACAGCACTTACGATGGGCTTGTGTTGCCCTACCTGAAGAAGATATCCGTTGTGCTCCAGGAGCACGCCGAAAGCAGCGACGCCAGCGTTTTCCATTCCAAGGGACTGGACGTCATGAAGTGGCTTGAGAACCCCGAGTCCAAGCCCGATCTGCAGTACCTCATCTCCGCGCCCGTTAGCTTGCCTTTGATCGGCCTCACGCAACTGCTCCACTACTTTGTTCTGCTCAAGGTTCTGGACAAAACCCCTGATGAACTCCGTCGGCTCATTGCTGGTAAGTGTGGGGGACTGTGAAATCGGATATGCGGTTCGGTTCGGCTTCGGCATGACTGTTGGCTAATTTGGGTAACCCTGACGCGAACAGGCACCACCGGTCACAGCCAAGGCATTGTCACTTCGGTGGCCATTTCCGCCTCGGCGACCGAGGAGGACTTCTACGAGAATTCGGCGAAGGCCGTGGGCCTGCTCTTCTGGATTGGCACGCGGTCCCAGCAGGTCTTCCCGCCGACCACTCTCAACCCCACCATCCTGCAAGGTTCGCTCTCCAACAATGAGGGCAACCCAACCCCTATGCTGGCCGTGGCAGGCCTGCGCTTGGACCAGGTCCAGAAGCACGTCGAGGCCACCAATCTGCATCTGTCCGAGGACCGCCAGATCAAGCTCACTCTGATCAACGGCCCCCGCTTCTTTGTTTGCACCGGACCCCCACAGTCGTTGTACGGCCTGAACCTCAGCCTGAGAAAGGTGAAGGCCCCTACTGGCTTGGAGCAGTCCCGCGTGCCTCACTCCCAAAGGAAGATCAAGTTCTCCTCCCGCTTCCTGCCCATCACCGCTCCATTCCACAGCAGCTACCTGCTGGGCGTCGACGAGATCATTGCCAAGGATGTCGAGAAGTACGGATTGCATTTCAACACCAAGGACCTCACCGTCCCCGTTTACGCGACTGATTCTGGTAAGTAGTCTCACCGCCTTTCAAGTTTCTCGCGAGGTCCAATCTCGCGTTTCTGATGTGTCTCGGCTATCAATCAACATACAAACAGGCAAGGATCTCCGCTCCTCGAAACGCCTCACCTTGGACCTCGTGGATCAGATCTGCTTGCTCCCCGTCTACTGGGAGAAGGCCACCGCCGCGAAGGATCTGACCCACATTATCGACTTCGGCCCCGGTGGCTCTTCCGGCATTGGCGGTCTCACCCATCGCAACAAGGAGGGTACCGGTGTCCAGATCATCCTTGCCGGCGCCCTGGAAGGTCGCAACAAGGAACTCAGCTACAAGGGCGACCTGTTCGACACCACTCTGTCCGCCGTCAAGTATTCGCCCAACTGGGCCAAGGACTACCAGCCCAAGTTGGTCAAGACAACCAGGTATGTCCCACCCTATCTTCACCTCTGCTCTTCGAAACACATCCGAACCCACAATTGACCCATCCTTCATTTCTATCCCAACCATAGCAACGGCAAGATCCACGTTGACACGAGCATGTCCCGCCTCCTCGGCAAGCCGCCGATGATGGTGGCCGGTATGACCCCCTCGACCGTTAGTGAGGAATTCGTGTCGGCGGTGCTGAACGCCGGTTACCACATCGAGCTGGCCGGTGGTGGCCATTACAACGAAAAGGCCGTTCGCTCCAAGGTTGCCAAGATCATGGCCCTTACGCGTCCCGGCGACGGCATCACCATGAACATCATGTTTCTTAACGTCAGGCAGTGGGGCTTCCAGTACCCGCTTGTCCAGATTATGCGCCAAGAGGGCCTCCCCATGGAGGGTGTCTGTGTTGCCGCCGGCGTACCGAGCTTGGATGTCGCTAATGAGATTATGCAGAACCTTCACGACTCGGGGATCAAGCATGTGTCGTTCAAACCTGGATCAGTCGAGACCATCCGTGCGGTATGTGAACTCATGTCAATCTCATTTTAGATACTCTATTGGGAGCTGCGCTTGAATGGGAGCTTATTATTATGTCTTGCTCACTATTCATTACCCCTATACAGGTCATCAGCATCGCCGCGGCAAACCCTCACATGTCTGTCATGATGCAGTGGACCGGTGGCCGTGCCGGTGGCCATCACAGCTTTGAGGACTTCCATCAACCGGTTCTTGAGACGTACGCCGCCATTCGCCGTCAACCCAACATTGTCCTTGTTGGTGGCTCCGGCTTCGGTGACGCGGCGGATACCCTCCCCTATCTCACCGGTGACTGGGCTCTCAAGTTTGACTACCCGTCCATGCCATTTGACGGTATCCTCTTTGCCTCCCGCATGATGGTCGCCAAGGAGGGTCTGGCCTCCGAGGCAGCCAAACAGGCCATCGCCGACGCCCCCGGTGTCGATGACAGCCAATGGGAGAAGACCTACGCCGGTCCCGCTGGCGGTGTCATGACCGTCCGCTCCGAGCTCGGCGAGCCCATCCACAAGATTGCAACCCGTGGTGTTCGCCTCTGGAAGGAGATGGATGATACCATTTTCAACCTCCCCAAGGACAAGCGCCCGGCCGCTCTGTTGGCCAAGAAGGATTATATCATCAAGCGCCTCAACGCCGATTTCCAGAAGGTGTGGTTTGGCAAGAAGGCAACCGGCGAGGCTGCTGATCTTCAAGAGATGACCTACACTGAGGTTGTCCACCGCATGATAGAACTGTTGTACATTCACACTGAGCATCGGTGGATCGACATCACCTTGCGCAATCTCCTCGGTGACTTCCTTCGCCGTGTCGAGGAGCGCTTCAGCAAAACCGAGAAGGTCTCCACCCTCCAAAGCTATTCCCAACTCGATAACCCTTACGACTTCGTCGGCGATTTCCTTGAGGAGTTCTCTGAGGCTGAAACGCAGCTCCTCACCTCCGAAGATGTCTTCCACTTCCTAACTCTCTGCCAGCGCGGTGGTCAAAAGCCTGTTCCGTTCATCCCTGTCCTCGACAAGGACTTCGAGGTCTGGTTCAAGAAGGACTCTTTGTGGCAAGCTGAAGATCTAGGTGCCGTTGTCGATCAAGATGTGCAAAGGACCTGCATCCTTCAGGGTCCCACCGCCGCCAAGTACTCTACCAAGGTAAACCAGCCCGTGGCAGAGATCCTCGGCGACATCTACGAGAGTCATATCAAGAGCCTCAAGGAGCGCTATTACAACAACGATACCGCCTCCATCCCGATCATCGAGTACCTTGGTGGCAGCCCCATCCAGACCACCGGTCTGCTCGCTGCCGTCGAAGAGGCCGGCGTGAAGAAGTTCGAAACTCCCGCCTCCGAGAGCGCTCTCCCGGAAACCAACGCGTGGCTCGAGACCCTTGCCGGGCCGCATTACAACTGGTTACGCGCGCTGCTCACTTCGGCCATTATTATTCAGGGCAAGAAGTACATCGATAACCCGCTCAAGCGCATCTTCCGTCCTCGCGTAAGCCAATCCGTCGTCATCAAGTCGAACGCTCATGGCCATTTCGAAAAGATCACCGTTTTCGATAAGCGCACCTGGAGCGCCACCGGCAAGACCGCCGAGCACACACCCAGCATTGAAGCTACCTTGCTGGAGAACAACTTGATTGAATTGCATTTATTGGAGAAACGGGACGAGGATCTGATTCCTCTGAGGTTGTTGTTCAAGTACCAGCCTGAGTTCGGCTATGCTCCCATTCATGAGATTGTCGAGGTAAAAAAAGTTATCTGTAACGCACGATTTACCGCTGTTGTCATCCCCGTATTTTGAGATTATTTAACACACATTCCTAAACCTATTAGGGTCGCAACGATCGCATCAAAGAATTCTATTACAAGCTCTGGTTCGGCGTTAATGCCAACGAAGATTTCTTGGGCACGTCAGTCTCTGCCAAGTTCATCGGCAACGGCGAGGGCGTGGACGCCGTCACGATCAAGGAGTTCTGCCAAGCCGTGGGCAATCAAGCAGAGCTGTACGTTGACCATGGCCACCAGGTCATCTCCGCTCCGATGGATTTCGCCATCGTTGTTGGCTGGAAGGCCATCATCAAGGCGATCTTCCCCAAGATCATTGACGGCGACCTGCTCAAGTTGGTCCACTTGTCCAACGGATTCCGTATGCTCGACGGTGCTGAGCTCTTGAAAGTCGGTGACGTCGTTGACACCGTCGCCGAGATCAACGCCATCGTGAACAATGAATCCGGCAAGTTGGTTGAGGTCAAGGGTGTCGTGATCCGCGCCGGCGTCGCCGTCATGGAAGTGAAGAGTCAGTTCTTGTACCGCGGTCATTTCGTGGACTTCCATCACACCTTCCAGCGCACTGGGGAGACCCCCATTCAAGTGACGTTGCAAACATCGAAGGACATCGCCGTCCTTCGCGCCAAGGAATGGATTCACTGGAACGACGAATCTGAAAATTACGAGCTAAGCGCTCGCTCGCCATTGATCTTCCGCTTGAGCTCTTATGTCGAGTTCAAGGACCGCACGGTGTTCTCCAAGGTTAAAACGACTGGCACGGTGTCCATCCAGATCTCGACCAAAGAAATTGTGGAGATTGCCACGGTGGATTACGAAGCCGGCGAATCTCAGGGCAATCCTGTCATCGAGTACTTGAAGCGCAATGGCCAGCCCATCGAACAAGCTGTCTATTTCGAGAATGGTGGTTACTCCGTCATGCCGTCTGAGTCAGTCTTCTCGTCTGCCGTTCCCTCCCCGTCCTCGAACGAACCATACGCCAAGGTATCTGGTGACTACAATCCCATTCACGTCAACCCCTACTTCGCAGACCTGGCTCAGCTTCCGGGCACCATCACCCATGGGATGTGGACCAGCGCTTCCACGAGGAAGTTTGTCGAGATCTTTGCCGCCGACAATAATCCCCAAAGGGTTATCGCCTACGATGTCAAGTTCCTTGACATGGTGCTTCCCGGAGATCGCCTGGAGACCAAGCTGTCCCACACTGGCATGAAGAACGGCCGCAAGATCATCAAGGTCGAGACAATCAACCAAAATAATGTCAAGGTCGTCGACGGCATCGCTGAGGTCGATCAGCCCACTACATCTTACGTGTTCACTGGTCAAGGTTCCCAGGAACAGGGTATGGGTATGGCTTTGTACGATAGCTCGCCTGTCGCCAAGGAGATTTGGGACAAGGCTGACAGGCATTTCTTGGCTCAATACGGCTTCTCCATTCTGGAGATCGTCCGCCACAATCCAAAGGAGAAGACGGTCCACTTCG
Source organism: Jimgerdemannia lactiflua (assembly GCA_003951145.1). Classification (NCBI taxonomy): domain Eukaryota; kingdom Fungi; phylum Mucoromycota; class Endogonomycetes; order Endogonales; family Endogonaceae; genus Jimgerdemannia; species Jimgerdemannia lactiflua. The sequence goes on along the minus strand of RQIL01015387.1, from coordinate 3,816 downwards.
GCGGTCCGAAGGGCAATGCCATTCGCCAAAACTATATGAGCATGACGTATGATGTGGTGAAAGCCGACGGCACGACCAAAACTATGCCATTGTTCCCCGATATCAACGAGCGCACCGCTTTTTACACCTTCAAGGCCCCCGGCGGTCTCCTGTCGGCCACGCAATTCACGCAACCGTCCCTCACGTTGATGGAGAAATCTGCTTTTGAAGACATGCGCTCCAAGGGATTGGTCCAACAGAACTGCTCTTTCGCTGGCCACTCCCTTGGTGAATACTCCGCCCTGGCTTCCATCGGCGATGTGTTACCCATTGAATCCCTGGTCGATGTTGTCTTCTACCGCGGTATGACCATGCAATCCGCTGTCCAACGCGATGCCCTTGGCCGATCCAACTATGGTATGGTCGCTGTCAACCCGAGCCGTGTCGCCAAGACGTTCAACGACGGTGCTCTTCGGTATGTCATCGATGCCATCGCCCGCCAAAGCAACGACCTCCTGGAGATCGTTAATTACAACGTGGAGAACTGGCAGTACGTCACCGCTGGTGAATTGACCAACTTAGACGCTCTGGCCAACGTGCTAAACTACCTCAAGGTCGCCAAGATTGATCTGCAGAAGCTTATGGAGACGATGCCCCTCGAGGAGGTGAAGAAGCAGCTGAGCGAGATCATCGGTAGTGCCCTCACGAAGGCTCACGCTAAGAAGGAGAAAGATGGTGGCTTCATCGATTTGGATCGTGGTCACGCTACTATCCCTCTGAAGGGTATTGATGTGCCTTTCCACTCTAGCTTCTTGCTCAGCGGTGTCACGCCATTCCGTACTTACCTCGCCAAGAAGATCAACCCGACTTTCGTGAACGTCTCTCAATTGACTGGAAAGTATATTCCCAACGTCACCGCCGAGCCTTTCAGCACCAGCAAGGCCTACATCGAGAACGTGTACAATCTCACTTCCAGTCCTCGTCTCGCCAAGGTACTCAAGGGGTGGTCTGACAACAAGTATTCCACTCCTGCTCTGCAACAGCGACTCGGCTACATCCTCTTGGTCGAACTTCTGGCTTACCAGTTCGCCTCTCCTGTCCGCTGGATTGAGACGCAGGATCAGCTGTTCAAGAACTTTGGTGTCGAGCGCCTCATTGAGATTGGCCCGTCTCCGACTTTGGCTGGCATGGCTCAGCGCACTTTAAGCTTGAAGTACGAGGCCTATGACGACGCTTTGACCAATCGCCGCGCCAATCTGTGCTACAGCAAGGATGGAAAGGATATCTACTACGCCATCGATCCCCCGGCCCAAGAGGAGACTGCAGCCCCTGCTGCCTCTGCATCAAAGCCAACCGCCAGTATTGCCGCCGCCGCCGCCGCCGCCGCTCCCGTGGCTGTTGCCGCCCCTTCGCCATCTGCTGGACCTGCCGCTGCGATCAGGTATGTTGGATATAAATTGTTACCCTCATCTTTATTTATTGTTCCCCGGATTGGCATGATCATTTAATGTTTGCCTTGTATATGTATTCTCAGTGACGTGCCTGTGACGGCTTCCGAGGTTCTTCTGGTTATCGTCGCTCAGAAGCTGAAGAAGACCGTTGAAGAGATCCCAGCTTCCAAGGCCATCAAAGATCTGGTCGGTGGTAAATCGACTTTGCAAAATGAGATCCTCGGCGACCTCCAGAAGGAATTCAACAACGCCGTCCCTGAGAAGTCTGAGGAGACTCCCTTGGACGAACTCGGCGCAAGCCTTGGCAACACTTTCTCTGGGTCTCTTGGCAAGCATACCAGTGCGTTGATCGCCCGCATGATCAGTGCAAAGATGCCTGGTGGTTTCACGCTCTCGAACGCCAAGACCTACCTGACCAACACCTACGGCCTTGGAAGTGGCCGCGTGGATGGTGCTCTCCTTCTTGGTCTCACTATGGAACCCGCCGCTCGTCTCGGCAGTGAACCTGAAGCCAAGGCTTGGTTGGATTCCGTTGCCCAAGGATATGCCAGGAAGGCTGGCATTACACTCGGCTCTAGTGCCAGCGTTGGTGGTGCTGCTGGTGGTGCCGCGGTTGCCGTCATCAACAGCGAGGAATTCGACGCTATGAAAGCCAAGCAGAATCAATTGATCTACCAGCAGCTCAACCTCTACGCTCGCTACCTGAACAAAGATCTTCACGACGGTGAAAAGAAATACGATGAGGAGAAGAAGGCTACGCTGAAGCTTCAAGCTGAGATTGACCTGTGGCTCGCTGAGCACGGCGATGTCTACTCTGACGGTATCAAGCCAATTTTCAGCTCCCTCAAAGCCAGGCGGTATGACTCCTACTGGAACTGGGTTCGCCAAGATGCTCTCACCATGTTCTATGACATCATCTTTGGCAAGCTCGCTGTCGTCGACCGTGACATTACTGCTCGGTGTCTTCACATCATGAACCGCGCCAATCCGGCGTTGATGCAGTATATGCAATACCATATCGATACCTGCCCTGAGAACAAGGGCGAGACGTACAGGCTCGCCAAGGAACTTGGTCGTTCTCTGATCGAAAACTGCGCTGAAGTTTTGATGGCGGCGCCCGTCTACAAAGATGGTATGTACGGAGATATCAGAAGGCTTTCATATTTTCTTGTGATTCTCATATAACATTTGTTGTGCTATATACCTATTTATTTTTGCGGTATTGACTTTCAGTGACCATCCCGACTGGTCCCAAGACTGAAATCACGCCCAAGGGTGATATCAAGTACGCCGAAGTCCCGCGCCCAACTTGCCGTAAGCTTGCTCACTATGTCAAGGACATGGCTGCTGGTGGCAAGGTCTCGGAGTTTTCAAACCGTCAGAAGGTGCAGCAGAACCTCGCCAAGATCTACAAGATCATAAAGAATCAGAATAAGATGAAGAAGAGCAACAAGTTGTCCATTAAGGAGCTCTATGGCGACGTAATCCGGGCCATGGCCATGTCGACCACCATTATCAAGGACAACAAGAAGACCAAGCAACGCCGCTCATCTGTCTCTGGTTACACCTTCGCCGAGCGTCCCAAGGTTGCCACGAAGCAGGCCAAGTCCGAGACCATTCCTTTCTTGCACCTCAAGAAGAAGAACCCTAATGATCCTTCTGGTTGGGAGTTTAGCAACAAGCTTACCGGGACTTACCTTGACGTCTTGACCGAGATCGCCACCGAAGGTGTGACCTTCGAAAACAAGACGGTTCTCCTGACTGGTGCCGGTAAGGACTCCATCGGCGCCGAGATTCTCAAGGGCCTTCTGTCTGGCGGTGCCCAAGTTGTTGTGACAACATCTCGCTATAGCCGCGACGCTACCGATTACTATCAGTCTATCTATCAACGACACGGCTCCAAGGGAAGCACTTTGATCGTAGTTCCGTTCAACCAAGGCTCCAAGCAGGACGTCGACGCTCTTATCGAATACATTTACAACAAGGACCCCAAGAACGGTTTGGGTTTGGATCTCGACTTCGTTATCCCCTTCGCCGCCATCCCCGAAAATGGTCGCGAGATTGATAGCATTGACTCTAAGTCCGAGCTCGCTCACCGTGCGATGTTGACCAACCTGCTCCGTCTATTGGGTAACATCAAGACCAAGAAGCAGATCAACGGCTTCGACACTCGCCCCGCGCAGGTCATCCTGCCGTTATCTCCGAACCATGGCACCTTCGGTTCTGATGGCTTGTACTCTGAGAGTAAGATCTCGTTGGAGACTCTCTTCAACAGGTGGTACTCGGAGAGCTGGGCTAACTACTTGATCATTACTGGTGCTGTCATTGGGTAAGCTAGCATTCCTTTATATATATATATATATTATTATTATTATTATTTCCATCT
>RQIL01015376.1:0-10799 GCA_003951145.1 Jimgerdemannia lactiflua | reverse complement strand
CACCAGTGTCGGACCCAGTACGCCAACCAGGAGGTTGATTTGCTGCCATGTTGATAGTCGGTTTCTTCAATAAACTGCTCGAGGTTTTTGCACAAGATTTGTGTAACGTGAGTGGTAGTGGAAGAAGCTGCTTCTTTCTTCCTATCTACTAATTAAATTCACAATAAAGATTATAAGCCCTACTAGCAAAAGTAAATAATAATAACAAAGATATCTAGAGGAGAGGAGGGGAGCAAGGGTAGACATGCCCCTTCTTCTGCTACTACTCACATTACACAAACTTATCATACACTTTTTGAAGCAGTTTATTGAAGAAAGTACTAGTAACATAACAACAATTCAGCCTTCTGGCTAGTATACCAGATTAGGAACTGGTGGAGCATATGAGTGGCAATATAAGAAAAGAGGGTATGGACTGAGAATGGGGACCTTTGGACTGAAGTTGGGTGGGGAAGGAGCTGAGAGAGGATAAGGTGATAGAGAAAGTGAAGTGGAAGGGCCAACAGGAGCCAAGGAAGAGGAAGGAATGAGAGCAAACCCAGAGCCAGTATCGAAGATAATGGAGTGGCAAACCATATAGAAAAAGGCAAGTAAAAAAGAACAAACAAAAACTGAATTGAATTTGCATCAACTATTTATTGCCATGCAAACGTGTGATCCTTATATACAAAATATGATGTCCCAAAAGAGAAGATGTGCCACAACTCAGCATTTAACCAAATTAGGAATCACATGACAGCCAGAGATAACTGGAGATAAGATTGAGCCAATCAGAGTTGCAGGATAAGAAGTGTACACAAATAAACAAACAAACCCAAATTGAGAAAAGCATGAAACCAAATTAAGAAGAGTATAAATTCAAATCGAGATTAAAAAACATCTTGGCCCTCTCTGAGGTCTCACATTTGCTCCAGGGTTTCAGTCTTTACTCCGCTCCCCTCTGCTGCCTTCAGCCCCTCCACTTCACTCTGGGCTCGCTGCAGCTCGCTCCATTTTGACTTCACCCCTTGCTTACACTCACCTCTCCAGGGTCTGCAGATGTTTTTTAATCTCGATTTGGATTTATACTTTCTCAATTTGGTTTCATGCTTTTCTCAATTTAGGTTTGTTTGTTTGTTTGTGTACACTTCTTATCCTGCAACTCTGATTGGCTCGAACTTATCTCTGGTTATCTCCAGCTGTCATGTGGTTCCTAATTCGGTTAAACACTGAGTTGTGGTGCATTTTCTCTTTTGGGATGTCATATTTTATATATAAGGACTGCGTGTTTGTGTGGCAATAAATGATTGATGCAAATTCAATTCAGTTTTTGTTCATTCTTTTTTACTTGCCTTTTTCCACATAGTTCACCACTCCATTATCTTTGATACTGGCTCTGAGTTTGCTCTCATTCTTTCCTCTTTCTCGGCTCCTGCTGGCCCTTCCACTTCACATGCTGTACCACCTGCCCCCAGGGTCCCCTCCACCGACATTGTCGACACCAATATGGATGAGGTTCCCCCTCCCACTTCTTCTCCCGCCTTCGTCCCCTCTATGGTTTTCTTCGAGACCTATGTCTCATCTGCTGTCCTCTCTCTCCCTCCAGACCTCCGCCCCTCTAGCCATTCAGTTCTCTCTCAGTTCCACTCTATCCTGGCCCTCTTGGCCAAGGAGGCCTGTCTCCACTATGACATTGACGCTATTGCTCTGCCTGCCGTCAGATTCTCTGTCCTCCTTGAGGACTGCTGCTAAGCCTTCTCTGAGGAGGTTCATGCTACTTCTGTCGCTGCCAAGACTGCTGCCGCTGATGCCACTACTGCTGCTACTGCCTCAGCCTCCACCACTTTCCATAAAGCTTGTGCTACTTTTGTGGCCCTCGCTTTCTCCTGCCTTACTGATGCTGCTCTCTTTTGTAGGTTTGACATCGCTATGGTTCCTTCTACCACCACTAATGTTGATGCTGTTCGATGTTTTCTTCTGGCCAGCACATCTTTCGTTGCTTGTGTCTATGAGCAGGAAGCTGCTCATGCTGCTGCCTCTGCTCAGGCTGCTGCCACTGCTTCTCTCCCTGCCACTCCTAAGGTCTCTATCTCCAAGACCATTCAGGTCAAAGCCCATGCTGCTGCTCATGCTAAGGTCTACTCCTTTGCTGCCGCCCCACCAAGACTCCTATCAAGACCTCTGTCAAGCCCAATAGGGCCTTGTCGGCTTCTTCTCAGTCACCTTTACCTGCTGCCAAGACTTCCCCTGCCCCCAAGCATGATTGCATCCTTGGTGTTCATCCTGCCGGCTCCTGGTCCTGTGCTGTCTGCTCTGGCCACCTCCACCATATCTACTGGCACTCCGTCAAGGCTACTTGCCCCCACGGTAGTGCTCCCCGTCCTGCTGTCCCCCCTACTGGTCAATCTTGGGATCACTCTCACTCTCGCTCACCTTCCGCTTCTTCTGCCAGATCCTCCTCTTCCTCCCCTCATATACCTGAGTGCAAGGCCTGTACCAAGGCCTGCAGTCACAGGGTTTGGCATTCCGATGGGGTCTGCTCATCCTCATCTGTGTCACCTCCCTTAAAAAAAGCCAAAGAGAAAGGGAAGAACTCCCGCTCTTAAACTTCCCCCCAGCCTGGTTCTCCCCTGGTATTCCCATTCCCTCTTAGATTCTGTCATCTCTTCTAGTGCCCTATGATTGGTTTCTTATGTTGCCTCCTCTATGCATTTCCCAGTTGCTTGTCCTGAACTTTCAGGTTTATTCTTCTTTTGGTACTCTTTTGTCCTCTCCTTTTTCTATAGACAATTGCCCCCTTTCTCTCCTTCAAGTTTTTGCTCTTTCTTTGGGTCCTTGCTTTGTTTTTCCTGTGACTCCCTCCCAATTCTCTCATATCGATTCTGATCAGCTTACACATTTTCGTTGTGCTCTTGATCTTGCTATTTATTTTGATGGTTGAGATGAGATGCTCTCTCACTATTTTGTTCCTAGCAATTGGACCCCCCCTCTCAATGTCTCTTCAAACTACATATTCCTCGACATGGCTTGCACTTTGTCTGTTCCTGGACATGCTCACTCTTGCTTGGTTTCAGACCGTGCTGTGCATACTGCACTTAAATCGGTCAAGCAATTGCCTTGGCATTTGCTCACAGTCACTGATAAGAATCAGGGTTTTGCACTTATTCCTAAGTTGCTCTATCTTGATGGCCTTGGTGCCCTCCTCTGTGCCATGGCTTACAAGTCTAGTGCCCTTGGATTGGATGAGCTTCTTACTCTTCTTCAGGTTAACCTTACACTTGCTTGGTAGCTGTTGGACTTCCCGCATGCGAATCCCATTTTTAACTTCTTTCAGAACTCTTTGTCCTCACCGGATGTTCATCTCCTGGTCTTTTATGCCCTTCCTAAAGTTCACAAGCCTGTCTTGGCTTGGCATCCCATCACGGCTGCCTATAGCTCACCTACCACTGAGATTTCGAAATGACTTTCTCACTTTTTTCTCTCTCGGATGGCTCTTCTTTAACACCGTCTCAGGCCTGAGTATACCATTCTTTGGGATACTCAGGAGCTCACTCTTTTGTGTTCAGCCTTTGTGCCTGTTGCTCATTTTTCTTACCTGGCCTCTGGCAACTTCTCCTCCTTCTACACTGCTATTCGTTTTGATGAGATTGATGATTGCCTTTACTACCTTGGTTCCATTGTTTACCCTTTGGACTCCCCAGTTGCCTTGGACTTGATTGTTGAGCTTATGCTCCTTGTCTGCCACTTGAACTATTTTGAGTTGGTCCTTGGCTCCTTTTACCAGGTTTCTGGTATTGCCATGGGAACAAACTGTGCCCCTACCCTTGCCAACCTTATTGGTTTAGCTCATGAACTTCGAGCTACTCATAATCCTTCTTTACATTTAGCCATCGCTCTTCAAGCCAGGAATCTCTTCTTCTGCTGATATATTGATGACTTTATTGTCTTTGCTATCACTGGGGTTGATATACCTGAGGTGTTCTTGGGTGTCTACCCTCTACATCACACCATTAATTGGGTGGTTGGGTCTCATAGCATTCCCTTCTTGGACCTCTCTATTTCTCTTTCTCCATTTTGAACTGTTGTTTATTCCAAATTTCCCCATTCTCAATAGTTCCCTGACTATCTTTCCAACCACCCTCATTGCACCCTTCTGAAGTATGTCTAGTGTGAGGTTCGACATCTTGCACTTTGCTACTCCCCTCATTTTGACTGGATGTCTGCTGTTTGGGTTCTCAGCAACTTCTTGGCCAACCGCCATACTTATCCTATTTCTGTTGTTTGCAATCTTCTTGCTTCTGTTGAATGGTCTGTTGTTTGCTCTTTCCTTCTCTCTCCAACTTACCTCCCCTCTCTGCCCTCCCTCCCCCCTTACCCACTCTGTACCCTCTCTTCTTTCCCACCTCTGATTCTGGTTGTACCATTTGATTGATCTCAATGGGTTGCACAACACCCTGATTCTGTCCTATGCTCTTCTCTTTCTCACCATGGACTTTCTTCTCTTCCTCACCACTCTCTCATTGCGAAGGCTCATCTTCCCAACATTTCTTCTTTAATCCATCACTCTTGCTTTGTGTTCTTGTCACCTTCTGGTGCCTCTGGTTCTCCCAGAGAGGATTAAAAAACATCTTGGCCCCCTCTGGGGTCTCACGCTCACTCCGGGGTCTCAGTCTTCACTCTGCTCCCTCTGCTGCCTTTGGCCCCTCTGCTTTGCTCCAGGCTCACTGTGGCTCACTCCATTTCAACTTCACCCCTTGCTCATACTCACCCCTCTAGGGTCTGTAGATGTTTTTTAATCTTGATTTGGATTTATACTTTTCTTGATTTGGTTTTGTGCTTTTCTCGATTTGGGTTTGTTTGTTTGTTTGTGTACACTTCTTATCCTGCAACTCCGATTGGCTCGATCTTATCTCCAGTTATCTCCAGCTATCATGTGGTTCCTAATTCGGTTAAATGCCAAGTTGTGGTGCATCTTCTCTTTTGGGATGTCATATTTTGTATATAAGGACTGCACATTTACATGGCAATAAATGGTTGATGCAAATTCAATTCAGTTTTTGTTCATCCTTTTTTACTTGCCTTTTTCCACATAGTTCGCCACTCCATTACCTTTGATGCTAGCTCTGGGTTTGCTCTCATTCCTTTCTCTTCCTCAGCTCTCACTGGCCCTTCTACTTTACAGGCTAGAGAAGGAGAACTGGTGAGCTTTGCGGCAGCAGTGAAGACTGGAGCTGGAGAAGGACTAGATGGATGGCAGTAAGTAGGCAAGGTGAAGGGGAAGCAGGGAGGAGTTGGTGGAGCGCAGTCTGGAGGAGGAGAGAGAGGGGCTGGCAGAGCAGTGGCTGAGAAAGAAAAAGTAACTGCTGATGGGAGTGTGACATTGGATCAGGAAAAAAAAAGAGATGTGGCTGCTGATCAGGTCAGAGAGACTGCTAGAGGATTGAGTGTGATATGCAAGGGTGATCTAGCTGATAGTGTAATAGGTCTGATGGTGGCACCATTACTCAAGAAGTCTATTTTGGAATTCGCAGTCACAATGAGCTTCTGGGGGCTGGCAGTGACAGCCAGAATAGTGCTGGCACTCTTGGGCAAGCAGTTGAGGAATGTGGTATCAGTGAAATTTTTGAAGGGCCTGGAAGGAGTCAAAGTTGGGTTCATTAAGGAGGAGCAAGTAGTAGTGGCAGTGGCTAAGGGAGTGTGAGTTGGAGAGGTCATTGTTCCAATAATAAGATGCCTGCATTGGGACCCCAGAGTGGTGCATTTAGTGATCAAGAGAGTTCTGATAGTATCAATGGAGGAGATGAAGAAAAGAGTTGGAAGGATGATGTAAGAGTATGGAGAAGTAGTGGATATTGGATTTCAGATGTAGGAGGGGACAGCATTCTGCACTGGAGATGTGGAGGTATGGTTGAGAGTAGCTGGGAAGGAGGTGACAGGGAAAGGAGGTGATTGGCCCAGGGTAATGAAGTGGGAGCCCTTCAAGTGTAAGATATCTAGGGTCAAGGGCTTGGAGGAGGAGGAGGAGGACTTGTTGACAGCACTTTGGGAGTTGGAGGGAGCTGTGGAGCAGAGAGAGAAAGCATGGCAAGCCTTTGAAAAGGCTACAATGATGGTGAAAATTAATGGGAAGAAGATTCAAGTTGACAAGTTGATATGGGAAAGGGCCCAAAGAAGGAAGTAGCAGCAGGAGCTCCTCACTAGGCTTGGGGCAGATGCTAAAAAGGAAGGAGCAGAGGTGACCACAGGGGGGAGTGGTGGGCAGAAGAGGTTGGAGGGTTCCATGTACTCCAAGCATGCCCCCCAGTAGAGTAGGGCAGGTGCCAAAGAAGAGATTTTTTTTGACAACTGGAGGCCAGAGAGCAATGCTGACAGGAATAAGGAGAATGAGAGGCCAGAGGATGCCACTGGAGATGGCAGGGCTGAGGTGGAGGATATTGTGATGAAGGGTGCAAAGAATGTCTGATTTGGAATCCCAGAATTGGTCTTGGGGGGCCAGATAGTGGGGATGTCTGGAGAGAGTCTGGTAGATGCATCAGATGGGGAGTGGGACGAAACAGCCAGCACCAGTCTGGATGGAGTACAGATGGTGGGGAAGAGGGTGATGACTTCAGGGAGAGAGTGTATGGGAGAGGGGCCCTGGCTGTGCAGGTTGATGACAGAGTTAGCAGATGGGGAGTTGGGCAATGTGGATTTTCGACTACTGAGTGAGAAGGATTGGAGTGACATTCTGTATAGAGCTGGTGTAGTGGGAAAGTTGGCAATAATGCATTTGGCAGCACTGCTAGAGGATGAGGTGTATGAGGTAGATGCCATTAGAGAGGGGGAGATGAAAGTAAAGGCACATCAGATGGTAGTTGAGGGGTGGAATGCTTGGAATGGAGTAGAGATGTGGAAGGAGGTATGTGTGGATTATCACTCAATGATGGAAGAGAAGGACACAGAGGATGTCCAGGAGATTCTGGTGGTGCTGGAGGCTAAGAAGAAGGTAGAGCTGAAAGCTGAGAGGGAACTGGATTTGTCTAGAATGGATCAGAATATAGAGATCTAGAGTGGACATGCAACTCTTATAATTTTCAATATGAACAGTACAACCAATATTCTTTCACTCAATATCAATGGGCTAAGGGGATCAGAGAGACATCAAAACATTTTTGCATGGCTTAAGGATTCAGAAGCAGATGTTTTTTTACTGCAGGATGTGAGATATAAGAATGAGGTGGATAAGTTAAACTGGTTGAGGGAATGGGGAGGAGCAGCAGAATGGAGAGGAAAGGTTGGAATTCTGATAAGGAAAGACAAAGGAGAACTACAAGAAACTAGTGGGTGGGGTGATTGCTTGCTGTGGGGGGTATGGGCAAGGCCTGGGTGGGGGCCAGTAGTGGTGGGCTCTTGTTATTGTCTGGCAGAAAGAGAAGTGAGAGTAACTTGGATAGAGGGGTTGCTAGACAGTGGAACTTTGGTGGAGACTGGAGTTGACATACTTGGATGGGACTTCAATATGGTTAGAGATGTTGTGGTGAACCACTCTGATAGTGGACTAGCTGGGATGGGTAGAAGCAGGAGGCAGGATAGATAGAAGGAGATGGAGAGATTGAGTGCTCTAGGAGATGTAGGGCACCAGAAGTGGGGGAATCAGGCAGTCTTTACCCACTGAGTGCATGGACTGAGAATGCAGATTGACTGGATTCTCATGGCTAACTATTGGGGGATGGATGTCTGGAAGGAATTGGAGGTACTGTGGTGCCCCTGGTCTGACCACTGAGAGGTGGTGGGGTGGGGGACATTTGGGGAAAGTGAAGATGGGCCTGGACATTGGTGACTTAATTGTGCTTTGTTGAAAGACAAGTGGGTGTGGGAATAATGGGGGATAGAGATGATAGATAATATTGAATGTTAGAGGAGGGAAGGCATAGTAGTAGGGGATTGGTGGCTGAAGCTGAAGACCACTGTGCAGGTGTTTTGGGGAGAGGTGGGGAGAGCCAAGGAGACTTCGAAGAAAGCAGATAATGGAAGTCTTGCACTAATTGGAGGGTCTCCTGTTGGTGTCTGCTGGTGGCCAGGAGGGTGTTGAGGAGGAAGAAGAAGAGTGGAGAATAGAGAGAGTGACGATGGAAATTGAAGAGCTGAAGGCCACCTTAAGGGAGGAAGAGGAGAGGTAGGTGCAAGGAAGGTAGCAAGACTGAGGTGGCAGGGGCTGGAGGAAGGAGAAAGGCCTACAAAATATCTCACCAGGCTTCTAAGAGCATGCAAGGTGAGGCAGAGGTGGAAAGGTATTATAGGAGAAGATGGCGAAATGGTGGCAGGCATGCAAGATATCCTGGGCTCACTCCAGAAGAGATGGAGTAATCTGTGGAGTGAGGAGGAGGGAGGGGAAGATGGATGGACTATAGAAGGATTCTTTGAGGAGTGGACACCACTGGCAGCCAAGAGGTTAGGAGATCTGACCCACCCTATTCAGGAGGAAGAAATTTTTAAAGTACTGTCAGCTATAAAGAATGAGATAGTACCAGGGGAGGATGGGCTGCCATGGGATTTCTTGAAGAAAATGGTGGACATTGAAGGGGTACTTGGGGAGATGAAGGAGATGTGTGAAGCTATAATCACCTCAGGAAATTGGCTAGGGGGACAAAAGCTGGGGTTAGTAGCACTCCTTTATAAGGATAAGGGGCTGAGAGAGGACTGGAAGAACTGGTGACCTATCATGCTATTGGATATGGATAGGAAGTTAATAATGAAGTTACTGGTGGCACACCTACAGGTGGTAGTACAGCAAGTCCTGGGGGAGGAACAGCATGGCTTTGTTGGTGGTAGATTGATCAGGGATGGCATGGCATGAGTGCACAGTATCATTGAAGGGACAAGAGCTACAGGAGTGGATGGAAGGCTGGTCTTCTTGGATCAAGAGAAGGCATATGACAGAGTGCACTGTGTGTGGTTGGAGAAGGTATTGGCAAGGATTGGAATCCCAGGGGGACTGGGAAGGGTCATTGTACAGATGCTGGAGGGAAGCAAGGTGGCTATAATGGTAAATGGCCATCAAGGAGTGCCATTTTCATTAGGGAGAGGAGTGCTGCAAGGGGACCCTCTGTCTCCTATTCTGTATGCTCTATCTTTGGAATCACTTCTGGATAGGATTAGGGGGTGGATTGGAGGGTTGATGGTGTTAGGGGTGATCTGGAAGGTGGGTGCCTTTGCAGATGACATGGTGGTTGGTCTGAGCTCTGTCCAGGATGTGGGAGAGCTCAAGGAGACAGTGGGCTGGTATGAAAGATGCTCAGGCCAGAAGCTGAACTGGCACAAGTGTGAGACAATGGTGCTTGAGAATAGAATTGTGGGTGGCAATATTATTGGAACAGTGGTACCAGCAGGAGAGGCAGTCAGATACTTGAGCATCTTCCTCTCAGTATATAGGTCAGTGCTGCTGAAAGTCTGATGGGAGGGGAAGGTGCAAGCTTGGGGGGACTCACTAAAAAGCTGAGGGGGGCACTATATCTCCCTGGCAGGATGGGTGATGATTCTGAATGTCTACTGGATACCAAAGTTATGGTACCTGGTGTACTATTTGGACTTTCCGGCCTGGGTGATAAAGCAGTTACTGAAGCTGGCAAAGGACTGGATTTGGACTAGGAGGCAAAGTCAGATTAGCTGGGAGACTCTTGCCCTTCCTATAGAGTGGGGTGGCCTTAGACTGGTGGATTTCCCCAAAAGTTCCACTATCTATGAGCTTGGTGGTTCCAGAGAGTGGCAGTGCTGCAAGGGAGAGGGTGGGTTCCCCTGATGCAAAAGGTTTGGAAAGCTAGATATGCCCCCAGAGGGTCATCTGGAGACTTATTGGAGGTAGTCAAATGTGGCAGCAGTAGGAGGCTTAGGTATTGAGGATTCTGATAGGGAGTGATTGAAGGGGGACATTGGATTGGACTTCGATGGGAGGGGAATGTGGCAGAGGAACACTGGGGTCTGGGGATGTGGCAGTGGCAAAAGCTGTTGCTAGGAGGGTCGCCAGTAATCAACTTTTACCTTGGAGATGGAGTGGAGAGCCAGCAGGGCTTTGGCCTGGATCTCTGGCCAGCAGGGTGGCAGGGCATTGGGATCGGCAAGGAGTGGGATTGGTCAGGCCTATGGGCTTGGGGGGCAGAGGTGAAGAAGTGGGTCCCCCCAAAGTTCTGGGTGGTGTGGTAGAGGGTGATGAGGCAAAATGTAATGCTGAACTATAGGACTGGACATTTGGTGGCAGGAGGGGACTTTGAGTGTGAGGAGTATTTGGGTGTTGGGCAGGCTAGAGGAGTGGTGCAGACCCCTGAGAATTGGCTAGGGGAGTGTGAGATATTAGAGGACTTTTGGAGAGAGGTGGGGCAGTAGCTAGGTAGTATAAATAGAGGACATGAGTGGGGGAGGTGGGATGTACTTTGGGCAAGGGTGTTCGGGGGGGTAGGAAATGAGTGACTCATGCTGGGGTGGGTTGTTGCAGTATGGGTAGGAATGGCAGATCACTGGTTAGCAGCTTTGAGGAAGGGAGGAAGTTGACATAGAGGGATAAGATGGCAAGGTGGTGGTGGTTAATGAAAGATATACTGACAGATTGACAGAGGGGATGGGGCTCTGGGGAGGGGGGCCATAGGAAGCTAGTGGAGGTCATATATAGTAAGAGTGAGGGTCAAGTACAGGTGATAGGCAATGAGGTAGTATTTGAGAGAGTGGGGGTGAGAGGGATGCTGAGTGTAGTGGTGGGGTAGCAAGGAGAGGGCTGGGGCTACTGGTGTAGTATGAGGATAAATGTAATGTTTAGACAGGTGCTAGGTAATAAATGAGGCTATAGCCTA
>RQIL01015365.1:0-10804 GCA_003951145.1 Jimgerdemannia lactiflua | reverse complement strand
AAAAAAAAAAAAAAAAAAAATGGGCAGTCCTTTAAAGATTTCTATAAAACTTATTAGGTGACCTTATTGGTTATCTCAGAGGGGTATAGTATAGAAGCCTGCTAGTATGAATTTAGTTTGTTGACTTTTTATAGTAATGTAGTTACTTCTAATTTAATTAGTATCTTTGGCTTTCACCCATTTGGCTTCTTTGATAATATGATAGACAATATTCCTAATAGTTATTTCTTATAATTATGCTATAGCCCAGTGTATATAGTGGAAGATCTGGTGGACATAAAAAGCTCTCTTGATCAGCTGATTGGTAGTTAATAGTTTATTAATAAGGTCTTCTCAGTTGTCTTCTTGAGTTTTATTATACAGGTGGTGGTCAATCTCATAATTATACTAAAGAGTCATCTAAATAGTAATATTCTTGAGCTACTGGATCATAATGTAGTAGTAGTTAATAAAGTGTCCAAGGTCTTCAGTATAGAAGTTCAGATATTTGGTAGTATTAGAATATCAGATAATCATTTTGATAGCTTTAAGAATAAGATTCTTCAGACTTAGCAAAGGGGTAGTGATGAGAGATCTTATTGAAGTAATAAGAAGAAGGTATTATATTCTTGATATTTATTCTTTAATACTGATTCTTAGAGCTAGTTCTAGGTTTCTTAAATAACATGGTCTTTATTTTGACTTGGATTATCATTTCTCTTTTTGGTCTGATGACTTGATAGTTATCTGATTATTATATCATATAGTTGATATTATCATCTGATCAGAGTAGTTATAGGGTCTATCATCATTACTCTATATTCTTGTATTGTCAATTATATATTATATCTGTTTATTATAAAATTAGAACTATCTTCAGTAGTAATAGTTATATAAGATTAAGTGGTCTTGACCCTAGGAATGAGTGAAATACTGGTATATTTATAAGGACTGATCATTTTTATCTAGAGTAAGGGCTCTCAATATTATAGCTAAGGGTTAAAACCTCTTAGAAATAGTTTTACCTATAATCTAAGGCAATTTCTATTAGAATATCTATTATATAGATGGGCTTGGAGAATGGCTCCAATGTTGTTGACTTCTTGAGTTCCAAATAAAGTATCTATTATTCTTTAGTAGAGGTGATACAGATGGAGTGAATGAAGTTATTTAAATTCATTTTACGTCTATAGAGTAGTAGGGTCTTATGTAGTTGTAATATATCTTGGTCTTGAGTATAAGTCTATTCAGAGTCTTGAGCTAGTAGGTGTAATTTATAAATACTTAATATATAAGATAAGTTTCTTCTCATTTTGGCTTGAGTTTGGTACTCTAGTTTCCTTCTATGATAGTATAGTATACCAAGACTTATTATTCAATAAGTAGGGATTTATGATCAGCTTTATAGTTATAGTACTTCTTTTGTCATTTTTATATCTTAGTAATAAATCCTTATACTTACTGATATACTTTATGTAACCAAGTGATCTTTTCAGTAACTTATTTTATCAAATTCAGCTAGATTGATTCAGTAGAGTATTGTGCTTCTTGGCCATATACTAAATAGAAAGGAGTCTATTGAGTAGCAGTTGGCTTTAAAGTTCAAATTCCCAGATAAATGAGGTGCCATAGGTACCAAAGTCTGTCCCAGACTTTGCAAGCTTATTGGAGAACTGTAAGGAGTTGGTTTATGCCATCCTGAAAGCATTGACATACTTTATTTGTCTTAAACATAGTGGTTTTATATCTACAAATCCATTTGTTTAAGATATATATATGAGACATTTCATATGTAAAAAGAGCAATAAAATATCCTAGCTCCCACAGAGTCTATCCCTTAGCCAAGAAAAGGTTTGGCATGTAAGCTAAAAATCCCAAAGAAGAAACAAATAAAAGAAAAGCTGGAAGGCAAGAGAGAAGGAGAAAAGAGAAAAACACTCTCTATAAAATTTGGAAGCAGAAAGAAGGTGTGAAAAAAGACAGTAAATAAAAATAGAGTAGAGAGAGAAGGGAGGGAAACTAACTTCTTATAGTCCTCCACCAAGCTCACAAAGTCTGGAACTAAGCATCGCTTAGTTCTGGACCATTTTAGAGTTAGTTGTTTATAGATTGGAGGTGAGTAGAGCACCTGAGGAAAGTCTTGTAGATGCCCTTACTCTGTGCCAGAGGACTATATAGACTAGAAAAGAAGTCTGTGTCTTACCAGAAAGGGTGGGCACCTGGTGTAACAGATGGTAATAGTACTCATAGGTTGTCTGAGAGCTCTAGTTGCCACTCTTGAGGACCTTATCAATAAGTGTGCCTCCTATGAGGGCCTGTTGAGATTACAGGTTACAACTCAATATAGCACACTCAATATAGATAATTTGTGGCGCAGTGGCATTGGGGTGACATCATCATAATTGCGTAAAAGCGTGTAACATTGGGTGATCAATAAATACTGCTCTTCTCTCTCCATCCTTCCTATTCCTTCTAAAGTTCACAACAAAGGTTATGAGCCCAGGTTAGCAGATAATATACACACCTCTTTAGTATATGCTACACTACAACGTACAAAGATATCAAACCCAGGAAGCCCAAGCTCAAGTGCTGCGACACCAAGCTTGGCAAGTAACACAAGTGGAACGGGTACCAGCGTGGGTACCACAGTCCCTCCAGTGGTGGTATGACGACAAGAAGGACGATTCCTGTCTTCGACGGTAAGGATTACGCCATATGGGTGTACTATATGAGGAACCTCTTGGAGGAATGTGATCTAGAGAACTATTGGAAGCCACAGGCGCAAATAATGAGATACGACCCAGTGAAGGATCACAAGGCATTGAGGGAGATCACATTTACTCTATCGAATGAGCAAATGAAACTTATTATGAATGCTATGATGGCAAATGAAGCCTGGGAGACTCTACGCGATCACTATCAACAAGCATTCACGTCCAACAGATTCCACCTGAAGGGACAATTATTTACTCTATGGATGAAGCCCAAGGAGAGCATTTAAGAATATGCCAACTATGTCAATGATCTGACGAATCAGGTGAACTCACTTTCTATGCTGGCAGACCTCATCAGGGAGGAAGACAAGGTCCTGGCCCTTATACGAGGCCTTCCAGACATGTATAATGTGGTCATATCTGCTATGCGGGAATCCAATAAGCTTTCGGACTACAAGCACGTTGTTACGAGCCTATTAAACGATGAATCAAGGCAGAACAATGGCACAAATGAAGACTACGATGAGAAAGCATTCTATGGCACGCGTGGTCGAGGCAAAGGAAAGCCAAGCAAAGGACGAGGTCCACGCGATGGACAATAAGATGGTCAACATGCCAAATTTGGTAAGTGCTTCTACTGTGATAAGCCTGGACATCGCGTCCAAGACTGTAATCTAAAGAAGAAAGAAAAGAGAGACCAATGTGGTCAGGCGAACATCATGGACACCAACAATCAGAGCAGTGACGGGATGTTCTTCGCAGAGGCAGAGAGCTGCCAACATGCAAACATAAGCATGAGCACTAATGTGTGCAGCGAAGAAGTTTGGCTCATGGATTCTGGTGCAACACAACATATGACGGCGCACTGCAAATAGTTCTCTACGTATGAGAAGTTCGAGCATCCCGTACCTATCAAACTAGGCGACAACAATGTGATCTACGCTCAGGGCAAAGGAAATGTCAGTATACACCTGTATGGAAAGGTCAAAGAACCCTCAGGCACTTTTGCAGACATACTATACGCTCCGGATATAGGCAAAAATCTCTTCTCGATAGGACGAATGATGGCCCGAGGAGACAAAGGAGTCAACATACGCCTGAACGGAGTAACAGTAATCGATCTAAAGAACAATAATGAATTAATGTATGCATCAAAAAGAGGAAACCTTTATGCAATCAATGGCACGCCGAACAGTACATTGGCACATTCCACAATAACAAACGACACCTGGCATGTATGGCATGAATGGTTAGGACACATCAGCCAGACAAGCTTAGAATGGATGATGAGAAATAGCTTGGTGAAAGGATTGCCGAACTGTACATCTCTAAATTTCTTTTGCAATGACTGTGCAGTGAATAAGGCTTCTTGAAGGTCTTTTCAGGAACAGACGAAGCGAGCAAATGGTATACTCGATCTTATACATATGGACATCTGTGGTTCCATGCATACATCATCACATTCCGGGAAGAAGTATTTCATTACTTTCATAGATGACTACACTCGTAAGGCTCATGTATACTTCCTCTCAGCAAAGAGCGAAGCATTCGAAAAATTCAAAGAATTCAAGGCGAGTGTGGTGAACAATACGAAACATCGGATAGGGATACTATGCTCGGATAATGGGACAGAATACATAAACAAGTCCTTCAAACAATTCTTAAAAGAGCATAGAATACAACATACTAGAATGGCTCCCTATACTCCGCAACAAAATGACATGGTGGAATGGTTCAATAGAATGATCATCGAGATGGCCCAAACGATGATGAATGTAGTTGGTTTGCCACAATCCTTCTGGGCCGAAGCATTGAACATGGCGGTATACATACGCAATCGATGCATTTCTTGAGCCTTAAGTAAAGTAAGTGATGTACAGTCTAAGGATGATAACCTCACACCTGAAGAACTGTGGAGCGGATCCAAGCCTGATGTCTCACACTTACAGACATTCGGAAGCGAGACTTATGTATTGGATAAAGGTGGAAATAGAGGAAAATTCGAGCCTAAAGCAGATAAGCATATATTTCTTGGATACGACGGATCAGTGTATAGGTTGTGGAACATGCAAAAGCATGGTATAGTCATCTCTCACGACATTCAGTTCAAAGAGAAAGCAAAGGAAATTCACGTGGAAATTCCTATACCTGTAATCAATCCAATGGCAAGTGGAACTATGCTGATGGTGAATGCAACTACACCAACGATTCCGGCAACAATGGTACAACCTATGCCTATGAGATCAACAGCGCAAGTACCTACGAGACCCCCTGAACCGAGAATTATGGAGATTTCAGATAACAGAGAGGACATCTCTCCAAAGGATAAGAAAAAGTGCAAATCTGGGATGGATAATGAAGTCCAAGTGGATCTGAGAAATTACTGGAACCCACCCAAGTCATCTCGTCGCAAACAACATCACGTAAACTATGCCTGTGAATGTGCTTACATAGCAATGACTGGTGAGCCAGCACACTACGACGAAGTCATTCATTCGAATGATAAAAAGGAGTGGAAAAAGGCTATGGACGAGGAGTATAATTCACTCATCAAGAATGATATGTGGGATTTGGTCCCTCTTCCGGCAAATCGGCAAGCCATAGGATCCCGATGGGTGTATAAGATCAAACGCGATAGCAACAGTGGCATAGAATGATATAAGGCCCGATTTGTGGCAAAGGGGTATTCACAAGACTTTGGGGTCGACTATGACGAGACTTTTTCCCTGGTATTTAAGCTTACTTCACTTAGAATACTTCTTGTGATCGGAGCCAAGTATGACTACGAGATATATCAAATGGACATTAAGACAGCCTTTCTAAATGGAGATGTGGATACCAAACTATACATTCTTCAATCACAAGGATATGAACTCTACGACAATGAGAAGGAGTTAGTATGCAGACTATGCAAAGGCCTCTATGGTATAAAACAGGCGGCAAGGCAATGGAATCGAAAGATCGACGATTATCTCATAGAAGAGAATGGGTTCAAATGATGCGAAGCAGACCCATGCATATATACTTGTCATACATCCTCAGGAACGGTGTATCTGGGAATTTGGGTCGATGATATCATTCTGGTTGGGATGACAAGTAAGATTAACGAAGTAAAGGCGGCACTACACAAGAAGTTCAAGATGACAGATTTGGGTGATGCGTCTTTCCTTTTGGGGATATCCATCATATATGACAGGAGTGCGTGTACTATACACCTAAGTCAAGAAGCCTACATTCAGACAATACTTGAGCAATTTGGCATGAGTGAGTGCAAGCCAGTCGGAACACCGATGGAGATGTCTGTGAGATTAAAGAAGTCTGATACACCCGATGACAATGATATTCCCTATCGACAAGTGGTAGGATCTCTTATATATCTGATGCTCGGGATGAGACCCGACCTATCATACACAATCAACAAAGTGGTGCAATATGCATTGTGCTACGACAACTCGCATTGGACAGCAATTAAGTGCATATTCAGGTACATTAAAGGCACAAGAAGCTATATGCTCAATTTGGGTGATAAAGGAGTAAGCGAGAGTACCATTATGGTAAGCCTTTCCAGCGCATGTGACACTGATTGGGCTGGAGACTTGAATGACAGAAGGTCTACAACAGGATACTTCTTCTATCTCGATGATGGTGGAGCTATTTCGTGGCAAACTCATAAGCAATCATCAGTGGCGACATCATCTACGCAAGTGGAATATCAAGTGTTGTCGATGGCGACGAAGGAGGCCATCTGGCTTCATGAACTACTAAAGGATCTGGGATTCACTCAAGAATCTATGACTATATGACAGGACAACCAATCCACCATTGCTTTGGCAAAGAACCCTATACATCATGCAAGGACTAAGCATATTGATATACAGCACCATTACATACGAGAATGCATTGAAAACGAGGCTATATGCCTGCTATATATCCCTATGGAGCAAATGGTGGCAGATTCATTAACGAAGGCCCTTCCAAAGGTAAAGTTCGATTTTTGCATGCAAGGAATGGGTATAACAATGAGCGACAAGCAAATAATGGTGAACGATGGGTAAAAATAAATATTACGGTGAAACGATGGGTAGAATGAGTGTTATGGCAAATATTTGTAATGGGAACCTATAACATTGCTCAGGATTTCCATTTTTCACTACTTCTCTTACCTATTTTTATGCTTATAAGCAGAGAATTTCGACCTTTTTCAGTCATCTAGATAGCATCCCATTGGTAATGTTTTGTTTGCATTCATTATCTCGTTGAGCGAGAGTGTTGAGATTACAGGTTACAACTCGATATAGCGCACTCAATATAGATAATTTGTGGTGCAGTGGTGTTGGGGTGACATCATCATAATCATGTAAAAGTGCGTAACATTGGGTGATCAATAAACACCACTCTTCTCTCTCCATCCTTCCTATTTCTCCTAAAGTTCACAACAGGGCCTCAGTAGAAGATTCAGCCTATACAGAGTGTGGGTAGTTGAAAGAGTTGATGTCTATAGCAGCCATACACTTGGAGAACTAGTTGTGAAGATGGTCAGAGGTGAGGTTGTGATGTAGAGAGTATAAACTGATGAAGAGGCAGTCACTATTAGTAGGAGGGCATAGATGTTCCATCTCATGAGTCCAATGGAAAGTTCAGTAAACAGAGTATATATCTATGTCCTCAAGAAGGACTGAGATAGGGCAGGAGACCTTGGTAGCAATGTTGGAAGTACATTTCTTGATCATATGGTAGTTAGGACCACTTCGGCCAGCCAGTCATTTGTATTGCCATGAAAACTAATGGTCACTCAGCATCTAGCAAAGTCACTTGCTACCTACTAAGATGTGTAAAGGGCCAGAAGTGCATGCATTTTCTGCTGTGCAAGACCCAAATCTTGATGGCATCATATGAGCCCAGAGAAGCCAACCACTAAATGAGAGAGATGATATCTCATTGGCAAGACTTGTTCTTGGAGAGAGGGGGGCATAAGTTAGCTACACTCCAGTTAAACAGGCAATGGACAGGAGGGTCAAAAAATGAGTACTATATATTAATAGTGTCTACTGTTCAAGGATAGTACATATGCTGCAGAGTTAACAGATACTCATTCCCTTCTGGATGAACTGTGCCAGGCAGATAATCCACTATTTGATAGATGTATGTATGGGATCAATATATAATCAATGGTATCAATAAGCATAGTATTGGAAGGCAGATTTATAGTTCTTGCAAGAGGAACTCCAGATGCTAGCCCAGATAAGCTAATGAGCCTATGTTACCAACATTGTAGTGTCTGGGGATTGCTGTTGATTTTTCATGCCAGTGCAGTCCAATATATTGTCTGGATTGCTAATGCTATCATCAGAAGATGTTGAGAAAGAAAAATTAGTGGTACCATGGCCATGCTGAGAAGTTTGGACCACTAGCTTTATCATATCCAGAATGGTATAATGAGTATAAGATACAGGCAGCAGTTGGTCTTGATCTTGTACAGGATCCAATTGATGAGAATCCAAGGAGAGTTCATATATATGCCATAGACTGGCCAAGGATATCGAAAAGCATCCATCTCTAGAGCATCAGAGTCTGCCTGGCAGCTGTAGAAGTAGAGTGTCTGAGTCATTGTTTGAAAGGTAAAGAGGTTCAGGAATATGGGGCCCCACTAGAGAAGATAGTAGAATAATCAGGGGTTCAGTTGCCAGTTGTTGGGGCAGAGGTGGATCTAGCTTAGGAAGTCTGCCTGTATGTTTTTGATACTGAGGATGTGTTCTACATAGAGGAGGATCTTCTTTATCAGACAGAGGTGATGAATCTGGGCTGCCATATTGTTCAGATGGTGGAGAGAGCTCCTCTGCTTATTGATAAAAGCCTTCATAGTCATAATGTCTGTCCAAATGAGGACTGTATGACCCTTCCAATGGTGGCTGTTGATCTGTAAGACAAAGAGAACCATCTTGAGCTATTGGTAGTTGATGGATTGGCACTATTCCCAAGGGGTCCAGGAGTCAGTCACTTGATGTGTAGCCCAGGAGGTGCTGGCAGTAATGTTGAAATCCCACTCATAGTCACTTATATTGGTATTGATAATAACTTTAGAGCACTTGGAGAGAAGGGATCTGCTATTCCACTTAGCTAGTTTGAGAGACCACCATTGTAGGTTGTTGTAAGATATTGAAGAGATGACCATTAGGCTATTCCAATTGTTATAGTTGGCCCATAGGGCCTCTTAAATATCTCAAATAAGGGACTAGACCCAAGAGCAGGCTAGAAAAACTACCTGAGAGATAGAGTTGCATAGGCCCACTAGTGAGACAACCTTGTATATTGGAATTAAGGCAGTATGGTAAAGAAAGGAGGTGGTTTCCTTGCAAATCTTATAGACCTTATCCAGGGGTAGACTTAGTTCCATCTTGACTGTATCAATTAGGAATCCTCAGAAATTCTATTGTTGTCTAGGTTCTCAGATACATTTCATGAGATGCAGAAGGAATCCCAGTGTCTCCAGATAGTGATGAATGATCACTCTATAGCAGAGAGCCTCCTTCCAGAATGAGGCCAGGAGGTAGATATTATTAATATAGTAGGTTAGCCAGATGCTCTGCCACTGGAGGGGTTCCAGATAGTGCTCCCAAATGAATTGAATCTATTCGAATCAAATTAAATTGAGGGTCATTCGAATCAAATCAAATTGGGGATTTTTCAATTCGAATTGAGTTTGAATCAAATTGATTCAAATCGAATCAAATTTAGGTCCAATTCAATTCAATTCAATTCATTGGAAGTACTAGTTCCAGAACAGCTTTCATCATCTTAGTCCATATCTGAGGAACAGATGACAGTCTGAATAGCATGGTCTGGAACTTCTAGTTGATCTGTTGCCAACAGAATGCCAGAAACCATTGGTTGTCAGGGTGAAGAGAGATATAGAGATAGGCATCCTTGATATCAATCTTGATGAGATGGTTGCCCAGGTGAACCATGTGGCATAGGGTCTGAATATCTTCTATCTTGAAGTATAGTTGCTGTACAAACTCATTCAGGGTATATATATTGAAGCAAGCATAGACCTTATCAATCTGAAGAATGGTAAAGATGTTGGAAAAGTAGAGTGGTTCCCTCAGAGGGGTGGTGTAGATAGCATTCTTGTCCCAGAATTTAGTGATGGCTATATCTACCAAAGTTCTTTCTATCTGAGATATACTCTGCTTATAAAACCAGAGTTTGGTCTGGAGGGGGTTCAGAGAACTTATCTATTCATTTCTGTTCTTGCCATGAGCTGTGTCAATGGCCCAGTGGTCTATGCCTAAGGCCATCCAAGTGTACTCAGGAATTGTGGTGAGTCATGTCCCTACCTTGGATATAACATTTGATAACTTGGGAGTGATCATGTGATAGAGAGAAGAACCTAGGATTGGGTGGTCAGTTGAAGCACACTGTGTCCCATGTATGGAGCTCAGAACTCTCTGCAGTTGTTGGCACTTGGGGTGCAGGTTTGAGAGCTGGACAATTGTTGGCAGTGGTTGGGGTGATGGCTGCCCCATATCCTATTTCCCCAGCTATGGCTCTTAGAGAGAGTTGAACTATATTGAAAAGAGCCTCTGCAATAGCTGGATTTGGCTGTGTCATGATTGAGCAAGCAGTGTTTCTGATATTTGATGTTATCATATGAATGGTAGACAAAGTTGGTGCCAAAGAGATCACTCTTGAAGTCAGAGCCAGAGACTATAGTATAGTAAGGAGAGAGAAGAGTGGGAGACCAGCCAGTAGCCTTGGCAAGTTCTGTATGGCTGTGGATCTGAATATATTCAACCTTATGAAAACTGATCTGAAGTAAGTCCTGGAGTTTTTCCACTAAGGGGAAATGATAGTATTATAGACTGGCTCATAGTAGACATTGGCTCTGTCTGAGTGAGATTTGAGGGCATGGAGAGTAATGGCAATCAGATGAAGGATATTGTAGATCACTCACTGGGTGTTAGCAAGAACTTTGTCTACTTCCCAAACTGCTTTAAAGAAGTTATTAGTAAAGGCTTCATTAACCCTTAGACTGTAACATTTTGCAGACAAATTTGCCTGCAAAAAAAATTATATTTTTAATATTTTTTTGAATACTATATTTATTATAA
>RQIL01015354.1:0-10805 GCA_003951145.1 Jimgerdemannia lactiflua | reverse complement strand
TTTGCAGCATAACAGTATACGTCAATCGCTCTTCAATCATCTCGCACGTCTATCCATCCACCCTCTCTTAGTCCTTAGTCAACCTGTATGCGACGATTACGACGAAAATAACACGACGCATTCCGAATCAGTGATTAAAACAAAAACAAGAAACACCTCTTCTGACTCCCCTAACACACATGCGCAAAATTCCACCACGCACCTTGATCGCCGCATAAATCTTGCGCATGAACCAGTAGGTGGCGAAGAAGCCCAGCGTGCCGGTACATAGGCCGTAAGCGAAGCACGCCAGGAAACTGTTGACGAAGTAGATCAGGCCCGGCACGAAGCCAGTGATGCGCAGGCGGGTGGTGTAGTAGAAAACCGAGTAGCTGTTGATTGGGAAGGTGAAGGTGGGATTAGTGCAATCGTCGAACGGAAGGGGGAGACGATGCAAGGGTAAGTCGAGAAAGAGCCGACGGTTACATGTAGATGTACACGGCGGACGCCCCGGAAACGAAGAGCGAGCGCCACCACCAGTGGTAATCCTGTTGTTTGCATCATTTCGGAAACAGGAAGCGTCAGCCTGGAGCCCAACCCTCCTTCAATTTCGCTACAGACCAGACTCAACTAAAAACCAAACCCCTACGCACCTCACCACACAATTGGAAATACGTGATAACGACGGTGATCTCGATGCAGGTAATAACGAGGATGACGAAGACAAGGCCCAGGAAGCCAAACATGTAGTAGAACTGGTCTTGCCAGATGAACTTAAGGATGAAGAAGAGCTCGATGAAGATGACGGCGAAAGGCATCAGACCGCCCACCATGATGCTGGTAAGGGGTTTGGATGGTAAAAGCGTGAATTGGCGCCAAGCAAAACCTTCACGAATCTCGGCATGACCGATCAACCCGCCCGCTCCTAACACCGATACCATCCCCAAACCAAACCAGCCAGACCCTCACCGACTCACCTAACAACGGGCTTGAGGTACCAGACCTGATCCGGGATCTGCCTTGGGATCTGGTTGGTGCGGACGGGGTGCTCGATGACCTTCTTTCGGTTGCCAAAGTAAGCACCGATAAAGACGAGAGGCAGCGATATGCCGAACCACATCAGCACAAGGGCGAAGAAGGTGCCGAAGGGGATGGCGGAGGACGAGTGCTGTGACCAGACAAAAAGGTTCAGGATGAAGACGAGTGAGAAGAGGAAACCCGGGACGATGAGGGCCGTCTGTTAAAATAGAGTGGTTTGTAGAATGAGTTTAGGATGTGAAGGCGTTGGGATGGACAAGTGAAAGGCGACGAGCAAGCAGGAATGTTGTTGAGACGACAACGTGAATAATACTGATTCATACATTCACGGCGTTCCTCTGCCACGACGCGCCCTTGAAGACCTTATACAGCCGTGCGCTGTAGTAGCCAGCGAAAGCGCTTTATGTACAAAACATAAATGCGTGTCAAATTACGTTCGACATTTCGGTCACAAACTCTCATTCTCATCATAAAAACTTACCCGGACAACACGAATAGGAAAAGCGCAAACGAGATCAAACCGCCACGGTACGACGGATTCAGGATACCAAAAACTGCAAAGACTATATTTGTAAAATACGCAAGTCAACCATATTGGTCTTATAAATGCATCATCCCCATCCTTTTGCAAAGCAACAAGAAATAAACCACTCACACATTGTTGCGATCGTCATCATCGTGATCTGCACCCCAGACCCCAGCACGGGCGCCAACATGCTGTGGTGCTTAGGCGGGCGGAACACGTCACCGTGCACGAGCTTCCAGCCCGTGGCGTCTTCCTGCTCTTCCTACGGGTGTAGGAATTGAAGGGAGATAACGCATGCAATATCGATCACGGGTACAAAGGCGTGTTAGCCATGATCGATGACCACTCATTTTGGAGTGTGATGGTCACAACCAATCCCCCCCCCTCTCTCTCTCCCACTCACCTTAAACTCCTCGTCATTATAGCTGGCGATGTCCTTGTTAAGTGTCCGCAGCATGATAATGGCGACCATGGCGGTAAGAAAGAGCATGATGATGATGGAGTTGATGATGGAGTACCAGTGAATCTGCGGGTCAGTCGTGACGAGGTAAGTGTCCCATCGGTTTTGCCACGTGATGCTATTGCTCTGCGCGAAAGAAAAGCCGGGTGTCCGGATTGGAGATTAGTTCAACACTATCAAGTGGCGTTCCAAGTTCTACGGCCATACACACTCACCTCCTCCCACTTCACCGAGTACGTGTACTTGACCGTCGTCTTCTGGTTGTCAACTTCCTGCTTCTCATGGTCGATCGTCTGCGGGCACCCGTCGCCATTGTACCTGGAAACGGTGAACGCGAGGGATCAGGATTCGGCGTGAGGTAACGGGAGAGTGGGATGCAATGATAATGGTTGACTCACGACACCGGGTATATCTCGAAACCGACGATCAGCCGATCCTTCGGGTCCTCGACTTTGGTTTCGTAAAGGATCTTGATATTGACGTGATTGTTGATGTATGCTTTGTCGGTCTTTCAGAGATGCATGGGTGAAATGGCGGGTTGCGAAAAGGTTGGGAATAATCATAGATGAAGGTTTATCAAACAATGCGATCTCTCATATATCCGTAGACTCGTCACATAGATATCTCGCCAATATTTTCCAAACAACTGACCTCACACTCACCTCGGGATCGTACTTCCCCAGCGGGAACCCCGCAACGTAGGACCTAACTTTACTATCCGTCGTGACGTAGACGACGGCGCCCGGAAGGTTGTCGACGATCCTGATGCGGGCAAAAGTATGCAAGAGAAATTCATGTATGATTGAGTGGTCTGACATGATTGATGACTTTAGTGCTTTGTAATCACAGGTGGCCGGAGAATGTATTACCATTCTACTTTGTAATCTTCCCTAATGAACCTCTTGGCGTCGGTAGCATCTTGCGCTGTGAGATTCTTGGTGCATAGCTTCTTGCAATCTTGGGCTTTTCCCATGAGCAACTAAGCGGAGATTGACAAAAAAAATAATAATACAGATATAATAGATTGAGTACATATGAGCTACTATATTTCTTACAACCCTTAACCGAGGTGGGCACGGACGGAGCGTCACGTGGATTGTCCGAAACGTGCTTTCCTACTTGTCGGTGTCCACATACTAATTCCGAACGTTACTAACCACCGAAACTCCATTGCACCTGTAAACGTTTCCTACCAACCTCGTATTCGCTACTTATGATCCTGTCTCCCCTCAGCACCTCTCCCAGATTCAACCAAGTCCGGTGCACCTCACCCGTCGACTGGCACACGAACCGCAAGTCTCCGTACGCGTACGGCAGCTGGGTTGTATCGGAGAAGATCTTGTTCACGTACAACGGGACAATCTGGTCGTCATGGTAGACGGTCGGCGATAGGGCCGGCAGGTAGAAGGCTTGCGCGAAGGAATTGGTGAGGAGGAGCAGCGGGAGAAGGTGTGTGAGGGGTGGCATGGTGGCGACGCGGAGTCGGTGAAGGGAGTATCTGTGATAGGGGCGTAAGGGTAGAATACTAAAGGGGAATAAGGTTGCGGCTGAAGAAGATGGTTAAGATGGTTGAAACGTGTCAACGTCTCTCTGTCTGTGACGTCACCACTCCACATCATGTGACATATCGCGGCCTTTTTTAATATTTTAATAAATAATTACTTGAATTCAGAAAATAGAGACCACTCCCTACCCCAAAAAATGCCTTCTCACAATAACCTACTTCATTTGACCCTCACAACCATATTTGCTTCGCTCTCTGCCCCAGAACTCTCGCTCATTACAATCGCCACAACACTCACATCCGACACATCCAACTCCCTCACCATCCTTCTGACCTCCGCCGATCTGCTCGAGTACGCGTCCGCACCAGATGCCGTGTGGCGAGAAGTACAGCAGATCCTAGCGACAATCTATGTTGCCGCCTCGAAAGCTGCGTACGACGCCGGCAGGCCGCTGCTGGACGTGACAGTCGTGTTCGAGACCTGGTGCGGGTACGATCTGGTGGTGGACCGGGCGGAGGGATGGGATCTCATCATGGGAACGAAGGAAGGTGGCGTTTTCGATACTAGATTCTGACATATGCCGACTCTTCATTCGTGTGCCGCGCACCTTCCCAGATCAATAACTTGACCTCTTCCTTTCCCCCCATTGCTCCCTTCCCAGACGAACCATACCTCCACTCGCTCAACGTTCACCGCACCGCAAACTCCCTCTCCTCCATCACCGTACACCTGATCGACCCAGTACCGCCATCGATTACAATTCCCGCCGCGACATCGACGCACCCTCTGGCTGCCAGTGGATCGGGCGTCTACGACTACGTGGCAGTCGGCGGCACATTTGACCACCTCCACTCGGGCCACAAGATCCTGCTCACCATGACGGCGTGGCTGGCGAGGGAGCGCGTCGTTTGCGGGGTAACGGGTGGGTTTCGTGTGATTTTGGTCTGTAATGAATTGGGGTTCATGCGGCGATGATGGGTATCAGAGGATTATGCGTTCTAATCTCCGGCGCCATTTACAGATGATTCCATGCTCCTCAAGAAGACGTATCGCGAGTACATCGAGTCGATCCAGATTCGAGTGGAAGCCGTGGAACGGTTCTTGCGCACGGTACGGAGGGGCCTCACATACGAGGTATGGTTGAATGATGGAAGAGTCATGTTTTCCGTCATCGTTATAAACGTATAATCGAATTTCACCAACGGGCTCCATGTTTCAGGTCGTCCCAATGTCCGACCCCTACGGCCCGACCATCACCGACGCCGCGATCCAGGCCCTCATCGTCTCGCGCGAGACTCTCAAAGGCGGTGATGCCGGTACGTGCCATTGTCCACGATCATCTCAACTGCAACGCCTCTCTCACCTCTCCCCCCCTTTTCCCCGATAGTCAACGTCGAGCGCGCCAACCGGAACCTTGCCCAGCTGGACATCCGGGTCATTGATGTCATTTCACCGTCGAACCCCTCGCTGAGCGACGCGGAGAAAATAAACACGCTTAAGATCAGCTCGAGCTGGATCAGGAAGTACTTGTGGGAGAGAGAGCACCCTGCAACGGGAGATGCGTGAGATCATAGTACAGGAGAGGGGGGGGAACAATCCATCCATTGTCTATGAATAGAAGCACATCTGTATTTATATCGTTTCGTAGTCCCGATCGTAATATGCGGCTTCGTCATTCTCGTTTGACCAATGATCAACAAATATTACCACGGAAAATTGGTGTATTTTTATAACAGTTGGCACATGTAGAAAGATAATGGCACCTATCAATGCTAACAAAATCGAGGACTGAAACATTAGGAAACTGGTAGAACGGAGGTGTGAAATCATAGCTTGAACGGAATGACCCGTACTGGATAATGACAAAAAGACAATGTACAGAAGAATTAATGCATTCGACACATGTTGAGACATGATCAGAATATGTGTAAAACCTGCAAGAAAGGTTCACACAACTAAGACTGGGTGGTTCAAAAATCGAACAAGAGATATATTACAGAGTCCCTGGCCAATCGCCCAAGAGCATCATCGACCGGAGAGAAATACAGAGCAGGAAGAACGCGGAGGCCAATTTTTTTGGGCAGGGGGGGGGGAACAAAAGGTTTGTGCAAAAGTACACTGGACCAAGAAATCGGAGATACAAGGAAGATTGAAAAATGACTCAAAATGAAGCAAGCGAGAGGCCACCATCAATTGTAAATATATATATATATATATATCAAGATGCCAAATACAAAAAAGAGACAAAATAACATTTGCATGGATAATCAATTTAAACGGACGGCAAATCCGAGCTGGGTCCAGCCCCGGTGCTACCCAAACCCTTAGCATAACCTACAAGGTCCAAGGCCATTGAGGAACGAGATTAGGCATGTGCGACTGAAGGAGGCGGGAAAAATGTAGCAAATAGGCATATTAAAAAATACTCACGCAATCCACATGCATTACACAACTCCTTCGGCCTATTCGGGCCCTTCCTCCATTCGGGCGAATCCTTCCTCTGGCAATGTGCACAAATCTTCGTCCCGCTTGGCTGGGACCTCTTCTTTTTCTTCCGCTTGGAGTTCATGAGCGCCTCGAGCTCCTCGCGCAGTTTCTTGTTGGTCAGCCGCATCTGGTGTAGCTCGTACTGCCAGCTCGTGCTCCGGATGGTCTCGAGCTCCTCAAAAATGTTCTCCTCGCCGCTGTACTCTGCCGTCACGAGTCCAAACTTTCCGGGCGGCGGGGTGGAGTCTCCGGAATCGCTCCCGGACGACCCGTTGGACCCGCTGGAGCCGACACTGACGCCAGATCCATCTTGCGAGCTGTTGGACGAGATGCCGGACCCGTGCACGTGATCGGCGTACTCGCGCGTCTGAGCGATGATGAAGCTGGGCCGACCCACGCCGTAGGCCACGTCGCCCGGGTAGAAGGTGGACGTGACTTCAACATGCTGGCCCTTCTTGTTTTGCATGTGGTGCCGCATGTTGATTGTCTTGCCGTCCTTGGCCTGCGAGAGGGCGCGGGTCACGTCCGTGGTGCGGTCGGAGCGAACGAGTTGGTAGAGCGACATACCCACGATCTCCTCCTGCGCGAAACCGAGGACGTTGGTGCAAGTCGAGGTTGTGTAGAGATAGAGGCCATCGCACGAGATCTTTGACCAGAACTCAGTGTCGCCGAGGATCTTGCTGGCACCAGCCTCAGAGCTAGAGCTCAGGGCGGCGTTCATGACCTCCTTCCAAATCAGGCGGTAGACGGGGCGCTCGCGGCCAGAGAGAATAACGCACTTGCGGCCCTTGCCTTGCTCCAGGTGCAGCTTGCCCTGGCATTCAATCCACATGTAACCTGTGTTCTTGCGGCGAATCCGGTAGACCAGGTTGACGGTATCGATGCCGTTCGAGCTCTCCTTAAGCTCGCGCATCACGGGGACGATGTCGGACGGGTGGCAGATGACACTGAGTGAGCGGCCGACGAGCTCTTCGGGGTCGTACTCGAGGAGTTTTTGGGCGGAGGGCGAGCAATAAAGGAAGATGCCCTTGAGGGAAAGTACATGGATGAAGTCGTCCGATTGCTCAAGGAGCATGCGGTTCCACAGGCGCTTCGAAATATCGTTGTCGGCGTTGCCACCGATTAGATCAAAGACCTCGGGGGATGCGGGGAAAGGAGCGGCGGTGGGGATGTCGCGGAAGTATTCATCAACGGGTTCGCTGACGAAACCTCCCGGGATGTATGCCGGCATATTCATCAGCTGATAATTGACAACGTATGTACCATCTGCAAGGTTATGGGTAACGAAGGTGCAATCACGCCCGATCATCAGTTTCTGTCGCAAAGAAGACAGGAATCTTTCACTAACCCCAGCTCTGGTTTTTCGGTATTGTCTGGATCCTTCCATCGCTCGTTACCGTTAACGTACCCTTCATCTTCTCCAAAATGGCATTGGGCTGTTCGACCAGATCAACCTGCAATCCGACGAAATAAGCGATCTCGTCGCTATCCCATGTAATTGGGATAATGGTGATCAGGTTAATGAAGGGCTACAGATTAAACAGAAAAAAGAATAACATTAATAATTTATGCTTGCAATGTTCAATTTCATACGGCTTGAATTTTCCCATTGTAACCCCGCCCGCCTTCTCGCTCGACCGTTCACAAGCGATTCCCACACCCTAGTACCCAAAAACAACGACGTTTTCAATGCTATATGTTTCACCTGGCCGCCTTTGCGATAGTTAATGATGCTAGCCTGGCACTCTTTCCCTTGCAGCATGTGTGTCTTGATGTGATACACTGCCGAGTTATCTGTGTATTTGCGTCGCGAGCCGAGAGCGACGTGGCCGTCTGGCGCCTGGAGGAAGCGACAGTTGCGGCCGATAATCTCATTGGAGGAGTAGGCTGTCAACTTCTCAAAGGTAGGAGAGGCGTAGACGATGGGGAAGTCATACTTGCGGGCGTCGACTGGGGTTGAGAGAATAGGTTGAGAAGGTTAGAGATAATTTTGTCGAGCTTGGGCGGGGGTTGTTACTTGTCGAGGGAAGTGTCAGGAAGGGATACGCTACCGACGAGGAAGGAGCAGCTCATGTCCACCGGACCAATGCTGATCTGTGGGTTCGGTCTGCGAAGGAGATGAAAAATTGTGAGAAACCAATTCAAATGAACGTATTCCACATCCAAATCGATAAGTAGATCGAAGAACATATACTCAAAAACTTTACCTCGCTACAAGCCTTGCCAGCACGCCGATCATATCGAACCCAGAGCTCGAATATAATCCTGAAAGGTTCGAACCAGGGCCCTGCCCCGCAGGCAGGGGCCCCAATATTGGCAATCCCCCCAGGCCCAGGCCGAGTCCGCCCATAGCATTGAGGCCGCTGCCCATAGCGCCGAGGCCGGCGCCGAGGCCGCCCGCAATGCCACCGGTGATGTTGGCTGAATTGCTGGCGCCGGGCATCATTGAAGCGCTGGGCATGCCGAGCCCCATAACAGAGGCGGAGGGGGCGCCCTGTGCGGGGCTGTTACCCATCAGGCCCGCGGTAAAACCGCTGAAGGAGAAGAGGGGATCAGTGGAGGGGGGAATGTTTGAGATGTCATAAAGGGATGGATTGAAGTGAGGGATCCTCTGGGATGGGTCCATGGTATCGGGCTCTTTGTTTTTGCCTTGGGTGGCGGAGTGGTGTAGAGACGAGGGGCTGGTCGAGGAAGCCGAGGCTCCGCCGCTTCGTCTGAGAAAGTCGTCGTAATCCAGTGGAAATATTTTATTTGGTGGAGAAGGGGGGATGTCGCGGTCGAGTGGGGAGAATGGTGAAAGAAGGGGGGATGTCGCGGTCGAGTGGGGAGAATGGTGAAAGAAGGGGGGTAGGGCGTAAGTATGATTCTCAACTCTTTTATCTCATGGGTTACACAACACTATCCAGTACATTCCGCCACTTACAGCCGATTTCGCTGGAATATCGGCGACCTTGCGTTGGCATTCGCGTAGTTGTAGGGCGGGAGGTGACCCACCCGCGGCGAAGCGTACGCCGCTGCTTCTACCCTGGGCGACACCGCCGCAGACGTCGTCGGTGTGCCGAACCAGGCGTCCATGTCGAAGTCCGACAAGAACTGGTTGAAACTCATAATAAAAGAGGAGGTACTGCGCCTGGTTGCTGATGAGCGTGGTGAGCGTGTCGAGCGTGCCGAGCGTGTCGAGCGTGCCGAGCGTGTCGAGCGTGTCGAGCGTGTCGAGCGTGTCGAGCGTGTCGAGCGTGTCGAGCGTGTCGAGCGTGTCGAGCGTGTCGAGCGTGTCGAGCGTGTCGAGCGTGTCGAGCGTGTCGAGCGTATCGGGCGTGTCGAGCGTGGCGAGCGTGTCGAGCGTATAGAGCGTGTCGAGTGCGTGTCCTTTCGGCTACTGGTGGTGCTCCGTTAATTAGCCTGGCGATGTAACGAGAGGGTATTGTTCGTTTACGGATACAAAAGAACGTGAATATATACTAATAGTAATGTTACGCAGATATTGCGGGCTGTTATGTATCATACAAGTCTCTTTTTCATAAAATATAAACTGCTAAGGAGCTCGAGTGCTTCGTTGGAGGGTTATGGATTGAGTGTCAAACACATGTTGACATAGATTAGGATCTATTTATTTATTTGTAAAAATCCGCAATCTGGTCCGGCTCAAACAATCTACAGCCATAGGCCGGGCCGCACGCGGTTCAACCGGCCATGACAACTTGCACCAGCGATAGCCGTCGTCGAAGATAGCTGCTGGGATCGGCGATCGGGAGGTTATTCATTTCACCGGATGGTCCGCTCTCCAGCCACATTTGGCAACGATCGACGCCACATGAAGGCAAGCCCCCAGGGTCCCTTGAGTTTGACGACGCAAAATCTGGAGGGAATCGAGTTTTGCGATGGTGACCGATGCGGGTTTTTGACGTGCTGATTTTAACTGCCCATATTTTGATGGACGGATTTTAATTTGCCCATGTTTTTTGTTTTAGGACATAATCGCGATTTACGATTAGGCCCTGTGCTGTGTCACAAACACCTTATGAAGCTAATGGTTCATATTCCGAAATCCAATCCTTCATCCATGCTCACACGAGACATCCTTAAATCCTCGTAACGCATTTAACGAATGGCCACCCCCCCCGGTTACCTCGAAAATATTTAATCCTCTCCCAGATCATCAACGATTACGAAAGCAAGCAGAATGAGGTTATATCTCGCGCGCAATTGCGTTGGGAGACGGGATCTAGACCCTTCGCTCCGCGGAATATGTGCACATGGTATCATGACGCGTGTGAAATGAAGTGTTCGCCGATATGACATGTGTGAACTTCATCACCTTACGTAAAATTATTTCAAGCGCGCGTGGTGGTCTGTTCAGTAACAGTATCTGTTCGTCAAATATGGTTCGGATCGGCCTGGAATAACTATCAAGTCCAATTCATCTGTTCAAAGATGAGTACCCCTTATTTTCTACGATAATTTTAAGTTTGTTGGAATTACTATATTGGTCTGTTCTAACGAACCAAAAAAAATAAAATAAAATAAAAATAAACCATCTGGTCTATTTTCTAAACTAATTAGTGAACTATTATTATATATTAATCTAGATAAAAGTGTATAAAGCAATGATTATCTATAGGAATTAATACTTTTTACCCAGATCTTTTATTATTAATAAGTAGAATATGTTTATAGTACATATTTTTTACTCAAGTTTATCAATTGATATTTTATTTACTATTCTCGTATGTAACAAAGCTTCCAAAGAAAAAGAGCTCTTGATAGGGCTGACCCTATATAACAGTGACCCCCCCTCCAAAAAAAAAAA
>RQIL01015343.1:0-10809 GCA_003951145.1 Jimgerdemannia lactiflua | reverse complement strand
TGACAGTGGCTGTCACCCCAAATACACCATAAATAGCATATCTATAGTTAGCCAGATAGCAACCAGATAGCAACCACAATGTATAAAATACCCCAGAGACAAGAGTGAATAAACCTCAGTCCGAAATCTGAGAATTCAAAGAAGAGCAAAAGACAAGTCTGCCTGAGAACACACTTAGGAGAAACGCCTGCCGAGAGCCCCTTGGTCCTAAAGGAATTGGATTGCAACACTTAGGAGATACGCCTGCTGATGAGCCACTGTTAAAGGGGATTGTGAGCCTTCTTTCATTCCAATTTGACTCCGGTCCTCTTGCCGATAGCAATCGATTTGCCGCCAAGATCGAGTGAAGAGCTTCGCCGCCGTTTTCACGTAGTCCGCCCTTTTGGTACGCTTGCCAGATCAAGCCTGAAGAGAAGTTCGCCGTTTTCCAGTTTCATTCCACCAGTCAAAGGAATCAAAGCCAGTCTATAGACGCAACTTCGCAGTGATTCAGTTCGCGCAAACGAAGCCAGTCTTTGACGCAACTTTAGGAAGTCCGCCAGTTTAAGTCCGCCGCTAGGAAAAACCGCCGTTTTCAAGAAAGTCCACGTCCTTGGTCCGCTTACCAGAATAAGCCTGAAGAACTGATCCGTTATGTCCTTGGTACGCTTACCAGAATAAGCTTGAAGAACCGATCCGCCACGTTTTTGTCCACCGATCCGCCACGTTTCTGCCCTTTGGTACGCTTGCCCGAACAAGCCTGAAGAACCGATCCGCCACGTTCTTGCTGAAAGAACCGATCCACCCTTTTGGTACGCTTGCCCGACCAAGCCTGAAGAACCGATCCGCCCTCTTTGATCCGCACCCCAGAACCGTTCCGTCCACCTCCTTAAAGAGAAACCCGATTGCCTGTCAACCGCATCCAAAATCGCCGTCATGAGAACCTGCATAAGGAATCCGATCTAGAGAAACCCGCATATTCAAGGAAGACCGTCAGCCTAAGAAGACCGTCAGCTTAAGAAATCCGTCAGCCTAAAGACCCAAGAAATCCGCGCCATTCGGGATATTTGCCATTTTGAAGAGAAAGTCCGCTTCGTTCCTCATTTTGCCCGCCGCATCCTGCCGATTGGATTGTTCAAGTCCGCTATCTTCGAGAGGTCCGCCGCTTAAGGAATACGCCGCCATTCAAGAAGCCCACCGATCCACTGCATTCCGCCGATCCGCATCGTTCATCTGCATCGTTCAGTCCGCATTGTTCTATATTTCGCCTGCCGATCTGCCGCGCTTCGCAGAATCCGCCTCGTTCCAACCGTCTCGTTCTACCCGCATCATTCAAGTAACCCGCATCGACTGTCCGCATCGACCGTCCGCATCGTCCGCTCAACCGCATCGTTCTAAGATCGCACCTCCATTCACCCGAATAAGGAACCTGACCGCCCGAATCACGGATTCCCAGAGAAACCGCACGTTTAAGGAAACTGATCGCCCGATTCCCAGACAAAAGAACCCGCACGTAAAAGGAAATCCGCCTGATTATCCAAGATCACCCGAATCACGGATTCTCAGAGAGCCCGCGCTCTTAAGGAAATATGCCAAATTCGCCGTACACAAGATCGCCCGCGTCACACGAAATCGCCTACACACAAGAACGCCGCCAAATTAGGAAATCGCATGCAGAAAGTCTCCAGCTGTTGAATATTATACCACTAAACACCAGTATCAGCACCAACACCAGTACCAGACCTATATAATACCTGAACATTTTGTTGCTTTTTGACAAAGTAACTGGGGGCTCAAGCCAATCTACACAGCTGCCCAACCTTGTAATTTGCCTCTATTGAGCCAGGCACGTTACACTATCAAGGATCAAGGACTACTTCTCTGCCTGATCTTGAAGAAGATGAACACATGAGTGTAGAATTCTCAGCAGACAAAATACCTACCAGAAATAAGAGACCTCACCCTCAAGGATCCAGACACTGGAGAAGTAGCAAACTTCATACAGCAGCCTCTCTTTAAGAACAAATCCATCAATAGAATGCAGGTCTCACTATTAAGCAAGTCCTCAAAAATGCCCTAGAAGTTAGATAAAAATTCCTGAAGGAAGCCAAGGAAGATACCAAGAGACTTTCTATTTAAGGACCACACATGCAAGAGCCTAGTACTATCTATATAGTGCATGAAACTCAATATCAAGAACACTAATCCACAAGACTTGTGAATGGAAAAGTATATGGAGAAAATGCCCAAATCCTCATCAACACTAGAGCAGCAGTCTGTATCTTTACTCAGAGAATATTAGAGAAAATTGGATGGAGAATTGACAAAAGAACAAAGGCAAGAGTTATTATGGCAGATGGATCAGCATCCACTCCCCTTGGACTTGTACAAGACATCTCCATTCAAGTAGGGAAAGCCTGCCTCAACATACCTCAAGCCATCATAACCCCTGCAACCTCCTATAATCTGATCTTAGGAACTGGTCAACTATATAGAGTCAGAGCAAATATGGATATCTAGAGGCAACTTCTAGTCTTCTCCATCCATGAATAGAAGTACAAGATGCCAATCAAGTCAAGAGGATCATTGAGGAAAACAAGCCAAGCTTCAGAGACAGAATGGTAAGGATACAGTGATATCTCTACTACAATAGAAGATGAGAGTAAAGCCAATTTTCTGCAAGAGCTGAGAAGTAACTTTGATATCCCTGGAGATTAAGATAGCAAACCAGAAGAACCTTTTGTCAGAGTCATTGACATTAAAGGTCCAGAAGCAAGTATTGATAGAGCCAATAATGAAAGAGCAGCACTCAAGTTTGTAGAACCATCCACACAACCACCACCTCTACTGATAGAAAATCAAATCATGCAAGCCTTCTGCCTAGGTATATGTAAGCACTTTAACTGCTTCTACTCATTAAGAAATGACTGCAGAAACTGCCAAACTCTGGATCTCAAGAAGGTTTCAATACTAGTTATCAAAGATAGAAATGAACTAAAATGAGCACTGGTCCTTAGTTGAGTACAACCTCCAACACTGAAGACCTTCAAGAAGACCTATTAAGAATAACAGAAGGTTCTTTCCCTTCAACCTGTGGAGACCCTCACAATCAAAAGAGACAACAATAGTTCCTATACTATTATTCAAGCCCTTTAGATCACTCTGCTCACCTACAACAAGTATCAGAAGAGATACTCTATCAGTAAGGAAGTAAAGGAGCAAAATGAAGACTTTGTCAAGAAAGGACACTGTGATTGTAAAAAGACCTTTATCTGTTACTAGTGCAAACATCAAAGTATTCACCTCAGTGAGGATATCTATAAGAGCTGAGTCAAGAGAAAGGACCTCACCCTGCAAGAATCTTAAATTTGCTAGGCCTGTCAAAAATGCAAAGAGATCAACCATGAAGGAGACTGCAAGGCCAAGAACAAGACTACTATCTGGGACCTATCATTGGAAGTTCTTGTCATCATTTGTTGGTATTTTTGTCTGCATTAAGATGAATAAGAAGTCAATCTTGCCTTTATCCTTATAGAAGCCCTGGACCCTCTTGGAAGGACTGGATTCAATTACACAAGAAATCCAAAGACAGGAGCACACTAGCCATTCTTCAAACTAGAGTAAATAGAGTTCTCACCTATAATTGCAGCTACTGGAGTACCATTTCTCAAGACTTAGCCAGTTATCCAAGTCAAGCTGCTCTCACTCTGGGCATAGCCCCCTCTTGTACAAATAGAAGGATCAGTTGAATATGATCTCTATCTCCCCTATCAGGCAACAATCTGACCCAGAAGCACCAGGACCTTTGACCTTCAAATTGCACTTGCTATACCACTGGGACTCTATGGATAACTGGCATTGAGGTCATTCTTGGCAGCCAAAGGAATCACTGTAGAAGAGAGAGTCATCGATTAGGACTATTGATATTCTCTAAAGATCATTATTTACAACACTGGAAGGAATTACTGATTTTTCAGCCTCTTGAAAGCCATCTGTCAAATCCTCTTCATAAAGACTTTACTCTACTATTCAAGAGATGGAGCAACTAGACAGTACCAAGAGAGGATGAGGAGGCTTTGGAAGCACCAATGGAAACCACCTGGCACCACCCATCAAGGTCCATATAGTCAGAGTAGTCCAGTTCAGACAAATGAGACTCCATATCTGCCACTCCATCTAAGCAAAAGAAGATGTCATCCTGTAGCCTTATCAGCAAAAAGGCCTCAATGTGCACCTCTCAGTAAAAGCTAACAACTTGATATTTGAGCCATCACCAGAGCTTTGAGAAAAATACCACATACTCCAGGCCAAGGAATGAATTCATAACTAGATATCACCAATCCATATTTCTATCAGAAACATGAGCTTTGAGGTGATCACTATCTCTAAAGAAATAATACTGGGATATTTCAAACCACTGATAGATACCTATAAGGAAAAGTCATTGAGTTTTTGAGAAACAGCAGTCCTCTCTAGTGAGACTAATAGTACTAGAGAGGAAGACTCAGTAAGCTCAGCAATTAAAGCCATTGACATTGAGGCAACTCTGACCAAGAACTAGCAACAACAGATACAAGAGTTGATAGAAGAATATAAGGATATATTTATCACTATATACAATAACTTCCTACCATACTAATATAGAGAGCACTCTATATATACTAGAGATATGAAACCAATCTGACAATATTCCTACCAAATACCACACCACCTGATTGAATTTGAACAACAACATATAGATGAAATGCTACAAAACAGAGTTATCAGACTCTCATTAAGCCCCTGGGCTTCGCCAGCAATTATTGTACCAAAGAAAGAAGGATGGAGATTAGTTGTAGACTTCAGAAAACTCAATAAGATCACTATAGAAGATGTCTAGCCACTGCTAAGAATTGATGACCTCCTCAATGCTCTTGGAAAAGCCAAGTACATAACTATTACTGACCAGTTCCAAGGATTCCAAGTAATACCTATTTCTAAAGAAGATATTTACAAGACAGCCTTTATTACCAGATGAGGATAGTACAAATACCTTTGAATGCCATTTGGACTCTACAATGCACCAGCCTCATTTTAATGAATGATGAATCATATCTACTGAAATCTTATTGGAAGAAATGTGCTAGTATACATAGATAATGTAATCATCTACTCTGAGACATTTGAGTAACACTTGCAAGACCTCTGTGAAGTATTCAATACCATCTAAAGCTCAGAACTCAGACTCAATATCAAGAAGTATTTCTTTGAAAAACACAAAGTTGAATATCTGGGATATGTTGTTTCAGTCCAAGACACACATACTGACCCCTGCAAGGTGGAGAAAGTTAAGAACTACCCAACTATCACCTCAGTAAAGAAGACCCTATCTTTCTTCATATTAGCATCCTACTACTGGTAATTTATCTCAAGATTCTCAAACAAGGCTACACCTCTCTGAGATATTTTCAAGAAGGACCAACCATTCTACTGGAAGAAAGATCAACAGAAGTCATTTGATCTACTCAAAAAGGCCCTCACCAAAGCCCCTATTCTGGTGTAATCAGATTTCAACAAGCCCTTCATCCTGGCAACTGATGCCTCAGCCCTAATACTTGGATCAATTCTATTCTAGCAAGATGACCACAATAAGGAGCATATTATTGAATATGCTAGCAAGAAACAAATCACAGGCAAACTACAGAACTACTAAGTTGGAATATCTAGCAGTAGTATAGGTAGTAGACAACTTCCAATACTATCTCAAAGATATTTGCCCTCATCATAGATCACCAAGCCCTACAATTATTGTTCAACAAACCAGAGCCCTCAGGAATCTTTGCTAGATGGATTATATCCTTATAAGAATACTAGTTCACTATCATTTATAAGAAAGGTACCAAGAACTCCAATGTCGATACTCTGTCAAGAATCCCCTGAACTCAATAAGAAGAGAAGAAGCCCCCATAAGAGAAGGCTGCTTTCTGCTCATCCAAATGAACTAAGAACTATGTCTTGCCCTCACCTGGAGCCTGTACTATAGGAGCTTCAGGAAAGGAATCCAGCCTATCTACAAGCTATTCATCTAAAGAAATCTCAAGAAATTTCATGAAGACAATGGTGAACTTTGGAGAGTAGAAGGAGATCAATACACCCAAGCCCCAAGAGAAGATGAAGTACTAAAAATCCTAACAACAAATCATGACTAGAATGCACCTCAAGGAATTGGAGCCACTATTGCAAGAATCAAGAAGTGATACTGGTAGCCCAAGATGAGAAAATAAATTTCAACTCACATTCAACAATGTGATATCTGTTAAAGATACTAACAGAAACCTACTGACAGAGTACCATTAATGTCAATCACAGCACCAGCTGGAGCCTTTCAAAGACTGAGAATAGATATTATCAGGCTCCAACTAGTATTAGCTAAGAAAAATACTATATTCTCACCATTGAAGATTATTTGACAAAATGGCCTGAAGCCTTTGCTATTGAGACTGCTGATGTCCAGACAATTATTGGAATCCTGTATGATGAAGTCTTCAGCTGCCATGGTGTCCTCTAGGAAATTATCACAGACTAAGACCATGAGTTTATCAATAAGGCCATGAAGACCTTTGCAAGCAACTTCAAGATCA
This sequence comes from Jimgerdemannia lactiflua, assembly GCA_003951145.1. Lineage (NCBI taxonomy): Eukaryota > Fungi > Mucoromycota > Endogonomycetes > Endogonales > Endogonaceae > Jimgerdemannia > Jimgerdemannia lactiflua. The sequence goes on along the minus strand of RQIL01015343.1, from coordinate 4,210 downwards.
AGCTATAACCAACAATGGCTTACCATCCTCAGGCAAATGGATACATAGAATGAATGAACCAGACCATCAAGTGAGGTCTCAGTAAGACCAAAGACCAACTGAACTGGGACATTTACCTACTAGCAATCTTGTTCAGCATCTGTACCTCTAAGATAACTACTACCCAACAGACCCCTTTCCATCTGGTGTTGGCCAAGAAGCTCAAGACCCTGAGAAACCAATCTAGCTGGATTTGATAAAATGAGTTACAGAAGAAATCACCCAGTTACACAAAGTACACTAGCAAGTATGAGGATTTATCACCCAAGCCCAGGAATGGTAAAAGAAGTACTATGACCACAAGGCTGATTTGGAGCCCCTACTTATTAGATAGTAAGTCTTGGTATACTGTACTATCATAGAAGGAAACTGGAGTGCCAAACTTGAACTGAAATGAAAGGACCTTAATTCATTTACTAAGCCTTCATAAACTATACTTACTAACTCAAGATTATGGACTCAGGACTAAGATATACTACAACCACATCAGACTATACTACTTAGTGAAAACAAAATGCATTGTTCAATCCCTGTATTGACCTTCTTGAATTGTTGATAACATACAGCAATAACCAGTGTCTTAAGTATTAGAAGTTTACCTTGGGACCCTGGAACTAGCAAGATATCTAGTAAATTAAAGTACACTGAAATGAAGCTACTAGCTGGATTCAAACCCCTCCCAGATGATTAGTCCAGTAATAGGCCCTCTGCCCTATATGAGAATGGCCAGTTCCCACCAATGTGCTGACAACTTGTTTCCTAGAGAAATTCAAGACCCTGCAATCTCTGTATAACTCTCACTGCCAAGAATAGCTCTAATTTTGCAAGGAGCAGATATGATGTCCATAATCAATAATGTCAGAATATGGAATACTGGTGACTGCTAGAATCAGATGACATAATAGTGTGACAACCAAATAACTGACCTAATCCATCAAGTAACTATACCAAAAGGAGCAATAATAATCCAAGCTGAAATAAAGACTATGTTATTTAAAAGACCTTACCTCAGCCTCAGAAACTGGCACTAAAGAACAAGTACTCTATATACAATGCCTCCCTCTCACTACTCCAACCAGACCTCCCACCAATCTACCCCTTTGCCAAGTCTCAAGACTCTTGTCTCTGATGCTATCAAGATAGCTATCTGGCCCCTAGATATCTCTGACCATCTGAACTTTTATACTGGAGACCTTGGACACTTCATCAACTACCAGTACATTATGACCCAGCAGCTCAAAGACACTACTGAGTGGATGACTCTTTGGCATGACTATAAAATTGGCCACTACCTCTGCAATGAAACTCAAGAAGACAATTAGGGAGATCTTGCTACCGAACTATTAACCACCAGCCAGCTGATCAAGAGAGTCCTTCATATCCACCAAATCTTCTGCCATATTCCCTGAGTTCTATCAGAAACATCATTCATCTTACTACTGAAAAAGCCAATTGGGTAGAAGCTGAAGTAGCCAATTATATTGACAGCAACTGTATTGCTGTAGAAAGTCAACAAACTAAGCCCACCCAATCAGATTTCTATACCACACCTCTTCAGGACAATCATCAAGGTCACCTCATGAGCCTTATGAAAATATTCAAAGAACCACTTATTACTTTAAAGCATCTGCTGGAGTAACCCCTACCACTCATCACTCTGTTAGCTATACTTTGCATTATATTGTTTGGAAACCAAATCAAGAAGCCCAAGAAGTCTCTGTTCAAAAAGAAGAACCCAAGACTCTGTCTTTAAAGTAACTCTCTCTGATACTGAAACCAATGAGTCCTCAGAAGAAGCAAAAGATTTATCAGTCCTTGGTCCACATCCAAGCAGTACAAGGATTGAAGAATATTGTCAAAGATAATTGGCTACCATTTTACTCTCTCACCTCTTGGCCAGTACTTCCTCTCTTTAAAGAGCAGAATGATGAAGTCACCATCCAGTAAGATGATTTACTTGCCACTGATGAAGAGTACTATACCATTTAAAGTACAGATCAGCATCTCTCTGTTACTGACAAATATACCTACACTATATCTGACTAGCTAATATTCTTTGCCAGCAATATTATATAAAGGTATTTCAGCCTTTTCCAATTTAGTTAGTTACTCCACCCCCATGTAAGTATATTATAGTTTAACTACATATAGATAGCTACTCCTAAACATTTCTTATTAGTAGTACAGGAACCCTAAGTCTTATGTCATTAGTGCAACACTCCTTATCATTGGCACATCACCACTAGCATATCACTACCAGCAAGCCAATAACATAACTGCCAACCTATTGTCACTGGCAAATCAATAGCAATAACTTAGTCAGATCTTACCACTAGGGAATAGCAAACTTATATATAATAATCCAGAAGAAAGAGTGAATAAACCTCAATCAGATAGTTAGTAAAGAACACACTGTCTCCAAGAGACCAGAAAATTCTGAGAACAAGATAACCAGAGCATTGAGGCTCAAAAGTTTGAGTTAAAGAATTTCTCTTGCCACTACAGAAATCAACCCCACCAAGAATATAAGATCAAGACCATATATTCAAGACCAGTCAGATAGTTTTAAAGAGAAAACACACTGCCTTCAAGAGATCAATTAATTTAAAGAACAAGATAATAACCTAGAGTATTAAAGCTTTGAAGTTTGAGTTGAAGAATTACTCTTGTCATGTATTGAAAACTGCATTAATCCAGCTGCTAAGTTAAGGAAACTGCCCCACTTAATTTAAGACTGCTACCAAGAAAACTGCCAGGAAACTGCTGCTGAGATCCTATTAATCTGACCATCCATTTGGATCATACATTTGGACTATATATTCAGACCACACAATTCAGACTGCATTCAAGATTCAAGATCCAGAAAACCTAGCCAAGGAATCCAAGGATATCCTGTACAGGATACAAGACCATTAGGAAAGCCAGAATGACCACCAAACTCACTACCCTTGAGTTGACAAGCAACTGAATATTGTTGTGAACAATTATCCACTATGCTATAAACTGCCAAACTCAAGAATTACCAACCAACTGTCATATTAACTGTTGCCACCTATGTTAATTGAACCACTGTACATATAAGCTATGTATATTCTACCTATAAGACCCAAGTAATTACTGCCAGAAACCCCCTTTTAGTACAATTGAGCCATTGAATACTAAATAATTGAGCCATCATATGAACTCCTGCATCAACCACTATCAATCTTCAATCTTTAATATATGATTCAAACAACCTGTTACATGACTACCAACCCATAATTACCATGAATGCATCTCAATATATAGACTACACACTTTACCAAGTAGCATAATTGAGTTATGCTTAAAGCTTTAAATATACAAATTGCATGCCATAATATATATTCTTCAAATAAGTATATTACTAAATTTTATCAATATTACTAATAATAAGATAAATTGAATATACTTTTTTATAACTAAGTAAGTTCACTTGTATCTTATCAATTACCAGAATTATAGATACTATAGTGCTGCTCTTAAGAAGATAATTCTATAATTTCTACCAGTAATTGCTTCAGTAAATTTCTGAGTATCAATGATATTGATTTATATTATAATATTTCTCTAGAGTAAAGGATATATGCCTATTGATAAGAGGATTAGAGAATAGTTTTTTTTATTTTTATCTATAGACTGTAGTTCTATTTATTAACTATCTATAATATGCTCTGTATCCTCATATTACACTGGTAGCCCTGACTCACCCCTACCCTACTCTATTCCAACACTTATCTGCTCTATTACTCCAACTCTATTAAACACTACCTCAGACCCAATAACTCCAATTCTCTCCCCCACTCCCCTCATAATAGTCTCCACTAATTTTCTTCACTACTCTCCACTAGGGCCCCACCCTCTCTACCATTTAGATAAAATATTAACTATTAATTATTCTCATCTTACCACCTTCTCCCCTAAAGTCATATTCTCAAATAGTACCTGTCAGTGACTTGCCAGATCTACCCAAACTACAAGAACCTACCTCAAGATGAGTTACTCATCACTAACCCCCCCCCCCTATTATTTATTACTTCAATATATCTCAGCAATCAATCTGTTGTACACTACCTTCTCTCCCCAGATAACTCTCAATCTCTTCTCAATAACTACTAAGAACTGCACACTCCCCCAGCCAGTATTCCAGGAT
>RQIL01015332.1:0-20345 GCA_003951145.1 Jimgerdemannia lactiflua | reverse complement strand
ATATACTTTATATATAATATTTTAAAAATATTCAATCAGCCCACCTTTACTCTTACTAGACCCAAACTTATATATTGTAATCTCCTTCATTATAAAATTGATTTGCAATCTCCCATGAATCTCCATCTCCAGCATCTCTATCTTTAGTATTTCCAGACATATTTATTTCTAACATCTTTAGCTCTAGTATTTCCATGCATATTCATCTCCAACATCTCTATCTTCAGTATCTTCAATATTATCTAATAGTCTTTAGTTGTCTTCAATAACTTATAATATAATATATATAAGTTATTAAAAATATACTTAAATTATTATAGAGTTGTATATTGTGATGAATGTGGCTTTTTAGATGGTTTGGATGGCTTGATTTGATGGCAAGCCAAATCTGGTAAGCCAAATCCAGATTTCTTTATATTGTGATGGTGAGTCAAAATTGGAAGAAGGAATAAGAAATAGATATTTGATTGCAACCAGTCCCAAATTAATATAATTTTATAGTTAGCAATCCCTGATTTTGTTAATATCTAAAACATTTTGCCAATGTCAAAATTAAATATCTGAATTTTGTCAATGGTGAAATGACTCATAATTTAGCCATGTAACTCAATCACTACCTCATAACTAGCAAAATTGTATAAATAATCCAGTATCTTAAAGTAAATAAACTTCAGATCGAAAGTGTTAGAATAAAAAATAAGTATACCAATAAAGGACCTTTAGAATTATTTCTTTGATACATTTAACTTCATAGAACTACTAACTTTGGATATCAAAAAGACAAGAATTCAAGATAAAGAAATCCAACATACTTGCTAAGTTTAGTATTTACTACATTATAACTTAATACTCATTGGTTGGTAATTTAAGATGAATCCCTTACTTTCAAGTTGAACAATGAACAACTACTACAAGAATCCACCCAATACTATTAGACAGAATGAACATAAGACTACTCATTTTCTATGAATATATTTCTGACAAATCAATCATCACCTTCATTGATAATTATGAGCAATATGTTATTGTTAGAACTCTGACTGTAATATAGTAAATAGCCTTACTCTCTATAAGCTTTCAAGGCCTAGCAAGAACCACCTTCACTGCAGTCAACTATACAGAAATTGATGATCCAGCAATATTATTAATCATGAAAAGTTAGCTCTGAAATACCTACTACACTGATGAAATCAAACAAGCTCTTAAGAATCAATTGAATACTATCTATCAAGGAATGACCAAAGACCCAAATACATTCTACATAAGGATCTGGCATCAAATAGTTCTAGCTGACTACCCTGATACAGTTCAAGACTAGGTGGTCAAAAATATCTTCATGAAAGGCATCTACTTAAAAATTGCCTTAGCCATCCGATCCACTCCAATAGTACTGGACCTGGTACAGAAGGTCACCTATGCTCAAAAATACTAGACTGTCAGGCACCCACAAGGCCATACAATAGAAAGAGTAACTGGAGTAAAAATCGAACCAAGGAATACCCACATAGTCCCAACTGCTATAGTCAATAAGAATACTCAACAACAATAATTACAACCTCAAAAACCAAGAAAGGCTGATCTAATGGAGGAACTGACTAAGCAGTTCATAGAAATGACTGCATATCTCAGTAATGTAATCAAAGAATTCAAGAGACAACTGGTGCAGAAGTTTGCTGCCACAAATGAAAGATGATCAGTAATATGCTACAAATGTAAAGAAGAAGGTCATTATGCTTCAGAGTACATGGCAGAGAATAAGCACAAGGCTCAGCCAAGTAATGCAGCTAGGAATTGAGAATAAGCAAATACTATCACCTTTGAGGAAATTGAAGAATCAGAGAAAGAGCAGGAGGAATGAGAAGCTTACTCTGCCACCTTAAGTAAGAAGGATACCTGAGCTACTCCTTACAAGAAGCCTGTAGGCAGACTTCCAAAGAAGACTCAAGCATAGATAAAACAGTCAGAAGTGGTCATTGAAAAGGAGACTCAACAAAGTGAGGCTGACTAAGATATGGAGCTAGAACAAGATGCTGAACTTGAATAAGCAGTAAAAGATATTATCCACAACACCACCCCATTGAGTGAAGAAAAGAAGAAGCAGAAGTTGTGCAAGACTAAGACCTTCAAGTATGATATCTTCAAGAATCTCAAAGACCAAAAAGTCAATGCAACCTTTGGCCAACTGACAGAAATCCCAACTTTTAAACAATAAATAAGAACAGAAATCTCAGATATTGGAAAGGATCAAGGTTAGAGACTTATTGAAGCCAATGATACTCAAGAAGACTCAGATGAAAAGAGTGAAGACAATTGGAAAACATCAGCTTATACCACTTGTCAGATCGAAGACTGAGTCTTTGAAGCCATCATTGATACTGAAGCTAGAGGATATCTCATCACCAAGAAGGCAGTAGACCACCTGGGTTGAGAAATAGAGGAAGCCACCAAACTGGTATTTGTTATAGCTGATGGATTGTGAGTAACACCCTTGGGAAAGATCTAGGATGTCCCAATCAAGTTTGGAGAAGCTACTATCCCAGTGGATATTATCATCATCAATGCAACTAACTATGATATCCTCATTGACAATCAATAGCTTCACAAAGCCAAGACAATGATTGATCTCAGTGCTCAGAAGATGCAGATTATCTATCAGGGCAGAAAGATCAGAATTCCCATCAATGTCCACAAAGGAGTCCACCCTGAGATGGAGGAAGGACAAGAAGAAGAGACCTATATGGTCACCACAAGGAAAGGAAAAGGCAAGCAGTTGATAGAAGAAAAATGATACATGAAAATTGCAAATGGATATATACTACAAAGAGTGTGCCCCCATGGTAAAAGAATGTACTGTGCCCAGCACCTGGATCACTGCTACTTCTATATTATCAGAATAAAGGAGATCACTAGCAAGACAAAGAAAAACCAGGAGAAAATAGAAGACAAACTACCAGAACTTCTTAATGGCAGCGATGATGAAGTTGAGGATATCATAGTCAAAATCCAAAGGATCTACCCAGATGTAGTTATGCCTAGTGCTCCCAATGAATCAAATTGAATCGAATTGGACCTAAATTCGATTTGATCAAAAACTTTGAATTGAATTGAGGCCCAATTCAATTCAAATCAATTCCAATTCGATTTGAAGTCCAATTCGAACTCTATTTTTAGAAATTGAATAACTCGACGAATACACATCCAAATTCAATAACCTTTAGCTTGTTAGATTCCTCTTATATAGGGGAATCTAACAAGCTAAAGATCATTAAATTTGGATATGTATTCGTCGAGTTATTACATTTATAAAATAGGTTTTGAATTGGACCTCAATTCTATTTGAATTCAATTTGATTGGAACTCAATTCGAATTGAAAAATCCCCAATTCGATTTGATTCAAATGACCCTCAATTTGATTCGATTCAAATTGATTCAATTCATTTGAGAACACTAGCCCCATCTCCTCTGGAGTGACCTCAGAATACCTTGTACCCCTGATACCATTTTGCCATCTTCTCCTATAATACCCTCCCACCTCTGCCACACCTTGCATACTCTTAAAAGCCTGGTGAGATACTTTGTAGGCCTTTTTTCTTTCTCCAACCCCTGCCACCTCAATCATGTTATCATCTTTTGAATCTGTAGCTCTTCTTCTTCCCTTATGATATTCTTCAGCTCTTCAATTTCCATCTTCACTCTCTGCATTCTCCACTCTTCTCCTTTCTTCTTGGCACCTTTCTGGCCACCAGCAGACACCAACAAGAGACTGTCCAGTTGGTGTGAGACATCTGCTTTCTTTGAAGTCTCCCCTTCACTCTCCCCACCTCTCTCCAAAATACCTGCACAGCAGCCTTTAGCTTCAGCCACTATTCCCCTACAACCATGCCTTCCTTTCTCCAACATGCAATATTATCTACTACTTCTACCCTCCATTGTTCCCACACCCCCTTGTCTTTCAACAAAGTACAATTAAATCAACAATGTCCAGGCCCATCCCCACTCCTTCCAAATGTTTCCTGCCCCACCACCCTCCAGTGATCAGACCAGGGGTACTATATCACCTCCAATTCCTTTTAGATATCCATCTCCCAATAGTCAATCATGAGAATCCAGTCAATCTGCATTCCTAGTCTATGCACCCAGTGGGTAAAGACTGCCTGATTCCCCCACTTCTGCTGCTCTGTATCTTCTAAAGCACTCAGTTTCTCCATCTCCTCCAATCTATCCAGCCCCCTACTTCTACCTGTCCCAGCTAGTCCACTATCAGAGCAATCTATAGTAGCATCTCTAACTATATTAAAGTCCTCTCCAAGTATGTTGACTCCAGCCTTCACCAAAGTTCCACTATCCAATAACTCCTGTATCTAAGTTACTCTCACTCCTCTTTCTGCTAGACAATAGCAAGAGCCCACTACTACTAGCTCCCACCCTGGCCTCACCCATACCCCTCACAGCAAGTGATCTCCCCAACCCCCAGTATCTCTCAGTTCTCTTTTGCCTTTCCTTATCAGAATTCCAACTTTCCCTCACCATTCTGCCACCCCTCCCCATTCTCTTGACCAGTTTAACTTGTCTACCTCATTTTCACATCTCACATTCTGAAGTAAAAAAACATCTGCTTCCAAATCCTTAAGCCATGCAAAAATGTTTCAACATCTCCCTGATCCCCTCAGCTCATTAACATTAAGTGAAAAAACATTGATTGTACTATTCATATTGAGAAATGTATGAGTTGCAGATCCACTCTAGATCTTCATATTCTGATCCATCCTAAACAAATCCAGCTTCCTCTCAGCTTCCAGTTCCACATTATCCTTCTCCTTAGCCTTCAGTGCAACCAAAATCTCTTGGACATCCTCTGTGTCTATCTCTTCTATTATTGAGCAATAATCTGCACATGCCACCTCCCACATCTCAGCTCCATTCCAAGCATTCCACTCCTCAACCATCATCCAATGTACCACTCCTTTCATCTCCCTCTCTCTAGTAGTATCCACCTCATACCTCTTATTCTCTAGTAGCACTGCCAGGTGCATTGTTGTTAACTTTCCCACCATGCCAACCCCATACAAGATATCACTCCAATCCTTCTCACTCAGCAATTGAAAATCAATATCACTCAACTCCTTGTCTATCAATTCTGTCATCAATCTGTACAGCTAGGGCTCCTCTCCCACACACTATCCCCCTGGAGTCATTGCCCTCTTCTCTACCATCTGTACTCCATCCAGGCTGGTACTAGTTGCTTCATCCCACTCTTCATCCAATGCATCTACCAGACTCTCTTTCCAGACACCTCAACTATCTGACCCCCCAAGGCTAATTCTGGAACTCCAAATCAGACATTCTTTGCACACTTCATCATAATATTCTCTACCTCAGCCCCTTCCCCTCCAGTGGTATTATCTGGTCTCTCATTCTTCTTATTCCTGTTGGCATCTCTCTCTGGCCTCCAGTCATCAAAGAAAATCTCCTCTTCAGCACCTGCTCTACTTCACTGGAGGGCATGCTTGGAGTACATGAAACCCTCAGACCCCTTCTGCCCACCACTCCCCCCACAGTTGCCCCTGTTTCTTCTTTTTTAGCACCTGCCCCAAGCCTAGCAAGGAGCTCTTGCTGCTGCTTCTTTCCCTGAGCTCTTTTTCATATCACCTTGTCTACTTGAATTTTCTTTCTATTAATATCCACTATCATCATAGCCTTTTTGAAGGCTTGCCATGCTTTCTCCCTCTGCTCCACAGCTCCCTCCAACTCCCAAAGCACTATCAACAAGTCCTCCTCCTCCTTCTCCAAACCCTTGACTCTAAATATTTTGCACTCAAAGAGCTCCCACTTCAGTACTTTGGACCAATTGCCTCCTTTTCCTGTCATCTCCTTCCCAGCTATTCTCAGCCATACCTTCACATCTCTAGTGTAGAATAATATTCCTTCCTACATCTGAAATCCAATATCTACAACCTCATCATACTCTTGTATCACCCTTTCAACTTTTTCCTTTGTTTCCTCCATTGATACTATCAGAATCCCCTTGATCACTAGATGTATTACTCTCAGGTCCCAATGCAGGTACTTCACCATCAGGACAATGATCTCTCCAATTCACATCCTCTTAGCTATTGCCATCAATATATATTCCTCCTTAACAAATCCAACTTCCACCTCTTCCAGCCCTTTCAAAAGCTTTACTGAAGCCACCTTACTCAGTTGTCTGCCTAGAAGCGCCAGCACTACCCTAGTTATTATTGCTAACCCCCAGAAGCTCAGTGTGATTGCAAATTCTGAGATAGATTTTTAAGTAATAATACCACCACCAGCTCCATTACATCATCAGCTAGGTCATTCTTACATGTCACCGACAATTCCTCAGCCACTCTCTTAGTTCAATTAGCAGTCATATTTTTTTTTTTCCAGATCTCCAGTCCCACTACTATCAGCAGTCACACCATCTCTGCTAACCTCACCTCTATTGATCTTCTACATCTTGATGCTTGATCTAGCACTTCTACTCCTACCAAGCTTTCTGTTTACTCCTCCAGCTTGCTGTCATTTATCTTTGTTACCCCCTCTAGCCCCACTCTTTACAGCTACTATAAAACTTACTGATCCTTCATTTCTCTCCTCATCTCCAACCCCTTAACTATTATCTGCATTACTCTCAACAGTTGCATTCCCAAAAGACCCCATCCCCAGCCCATATCTTTCCTTCCCTTGCTGCCACTTAGACATTATACCAGTTCTTGATCCAGTATACTAACCAGAAGGTTGAATCACTACCATTTTGCTAGTAATTTTTTCCAATAAACTGTTCAAAAAGTGTGTGTAAAAGTGTGTATAATGTAAATGATAGTCAGGAAAGATGTTTGTTGCCTGCAGGCATATCAATCTTCAACATCTCTAACTCTAGTATCTCTATGTATATTCATCTCTAACATCTCTATCTTCAATGTTTTCAATATTATTCAGTAATCTTTGATCATTTCTAGTAACTTATAATATAATATATAGAAGTTATTAAAAATATACATAAATTATTATAAAGCTGTATATTGTGATGAACATGGCTTTTCAGGTGGCTTGGGTGGCTTGATTTAGTAGTAAACCAAATTCGGATTTCTCTATACTGATTAATTTCCTTATTATGGAAAGAGAGCAGTGTGAAATTTCTAAAAAATAGTGCTATTCTTTTGAAACCTGACATAAAAATAGTCTCAAATTTCTAGAAAATTATTCTGATCTCTGTTTCTTGAAATATTTTAAAAGAATTTGAATAAATTAAAAAATAGTTTTTAACTTTGGATAATTTGTAACTGAGGTCTTTGGCAATTTTTGAAAGGTGTTTTCTCTTGAAGATCCTTAATAATTCTCTAGATATGGACTAGTTTCTCACAGTAGTATATTTTAAGATATCTCTTTAATGTTTTGGTATATTGTGACATACACAATCAACAATGCGGAGTACAAGTGACTGCTAAGATCAGACAACACATGGCATGACAATTAAGTGAACAATCTAATGCATCAAGTGATTATCCCAAAAGGAGCAAGGATAATCTGAGCCAAAATGAATGAATATGTTACTTAAAGAAGACCCAGCCCCAGCCTTGGAACTAGCACCAAAGAACAAAGAACTTCCCCTCAATACCTTTTACTTACTACTCCAACCAGACCTCCTGCTGCTCTACCCCTTTGCCTAGCCTAAAGACTCTGATCTTTAAAGCTATCAAGAAGGCTATTTGGCACCCTGATACCTCTGAATATCTGAACTTCTATACTGAGGATCTTGGACACTTCATCAACTATTGATATATAATAACCCAACAGTTCAAAGATACTGCCAAGTGGATGACCCTCTGGTATGACTATGAAATTGAACACCACCTTCACAATGAAACTCAAGAAGACAATCAGAAAGACCTTGTTACTGAATTATTAACCACTAGCCACCTGATCAAGAGAGCTCTCCACGTCTACCAGATATTCTGCCACATCTCCTGAGCTATAGCACATTTGCAAGGAGTAGTAACCATGGGAAACCTTGCCCGCCTAACAGCTGAGAAAGCCAATTGGATAAAAGCTGAAGTAGCCAATCATATTGGTAGCAACTGTGTCACTATGGGAAGCCAACAAACCGAATCCACTCTGCCAGGTTTCCACACTACACCCCTCCAAGACAATCACTAAGATCACCTCATGAGCCTTATGGAGATATTTGAAGGACGACCCATTATTATTGAAGTATCTGCTGGAGCTATCCCAACTACCCACCATCCTGTCAGCCTTAATTCACACTATATCATTTGGAAGCCGAATCAAGAAGAAGCTCAAGAAGTCTCTGTCTTTAAAGAGGAGATCCAAGAACTCCAAGACCCCACTCCTGAAGCAGTCCCCTCTGACCCTGAAGCAGACAAGTCCTCAGAAGAAGAAGAAGAGCAACAGAGAGTTTATCAGTCCTCTGTCCGCATCCAAGCTATTCAAGGACTGGAGAATGTTGTCAAAGATGATTGGCCACTATTCTACCCCCTTACCTCTTGGCTGGTGCTCCCTCCTTTCAAGGAACAGAATGATGAAGTCACACAAGATGATTTGTTTGTTACTGATGAGGGGTACTATATCATTTAAAGCTGACAAACGCCCTTATATCATTTTCAGTGATGCTCAGCACATGTCTGTTTTCAGCAATGCTCAGCACACATCCATTTTCAGTGATGCTCAGCACATATCTGTTTTCAGCGATGCTCAGCACATGTCTGTTTTCAGTGATGCTCAGCACACATCCATTTTTAGCAATATCACCCCTCACATCTGAATTCAAGTGTAAACATCTGTTGCATCATACAAGCCAATGGTGCATCTATGTTCAGCATTACCATATCCTTATCCAACAGTAAACATTTGTCACAGCCTGCAAGTCAATAGCTTAACCATGTAACATAGCTGTACTATAGTTAGCAACCAGATAGCAATCATATATTCAACATGAGCAACCTAGTAACCCCAATATATATTAAATAGTCCTGAAGAACAAGTGAATAAACCTCAGTCAGTTTGATAGTTTTACAGAGAAACCACTACCTCTAACAGACTGGAATTCTGAGAACAAGATAATTAGAGCAACAATTGCTCGAAAGTTTGAGTAAAAGGATTACTCTTACTATGACCCAACTGCTCTATTCCATTCAGGAAAACCGCCAAGTTATGGAATTCACTGCCACGGACCACTGCAAACTTTGAGTCAGTTAAGTTACTTTTGCCGCTGCCAAGAAAAGCCACCACTGAGTTAAAGGAAACCACTCTGCTTAATTTAGGACCATTACCAAGATCTCGTTAGCCCAATTATTGCACATTCAGACCCCACCCATTCCAGCCATGCATTCACCCCTGCATTCAAGATCCGAGACCCATATATTCAAGTATAAAGACCACCAAGACCCAGCCAAGGAACCCAAGGAATGCATAGTATACTTAGCTTAAGAAAGCCAGAAGGCAGCCAGTATTGTCACCATTCACTCAATGTCCTTAAGTTAAAAAGTCAGATGGACAAGTAAGCCATCGACCTCCATTTTCTTTACCTGCTATGCCATGAACCATCAAGGATTACCAACCAATTGACTGACCATCATGTATGTTGATAATCAATCTGCATATTGAGCCATCATCCATCAATCACTAAACAACTGAGCCATCGACCCAAACCCCCACTGTACATTTTGAACAAGCCAACCATGTGACTATCCACTTGGAGACCCCTTTTTTATCTCAATATACATATCGTGCACTTCATCAAGTGGCACATTGAGCCATGCTTGAAGCATATAGTTATACAAAATGCACGCCACATTTTGGAGGCTCAACTGGGAATAGTTTTCTAAAGACTTGACCTTTTGGCTCAAGAACCCAGTAGCCATCTACATTAAAGACTTCTGGAGAACCTAGTCAGCAACAAGTGCAGAGACAGTCCTTTTCAGCAGAAAAGAAGGCCCATACCATTGTCAGGACAGAAGTCAAGACCTTGCTCAAAAATAGCAGCCAGAAAACTGAATCCAAGGATAGAAGTGACCCAGACTATGGCTTGACCTCAAGGGAGAGAAGACAACTCAGAGGACAGTCAGAACCCCTTCAGCTTCAAGACCTAGAAAAAGACTCCCCTGAGGAGTACTAAACCCGAATCTATAGGAAGAACTCAGACCAGAGTGACTACATCACCACAGTCATCAATCAAGCCACTCCTCTAGACCAAGTATATGTATTTTGAAGCATCCAAAGGAGAGGAGGACTACCACCCACACAACTCAGAAGATGAGTTCAATCCACACTACCATACAGATAGCTATCCAGACTTCCAGCAAGGTGAACAGAACCCCACTACTTCACAGCTGCAAGGGGCAGATGAGTTCAACACTAGTTATATTAACCCCCTAGTACCTTCAGTTATCTGGACCTCTGCACCTTGGTCACTCACACTCTGCTACTATCCATAAGAGATAAAGAACAATGCTTCTCTCAGAGCCTCAGCATTTGATAGCCACTATCAGTCAATTAGAAGGTCACTATCTTCAAGAACCTATACTCTGGTCTTAATCAGTAGACCCAGATCTCCTACACCACTAAGACACTGCCCTCTACTAGTACTTTCCATACATCGAGCACCTTCACTGACTCTCTCTCCACAAGGACCTTCAAGAAACACTACCTCTGAACCAGACTCAGACTACAAAGATAGTGAAGATAAGCCAGACATGAGTTATCTCCAGAAGTTTCATAGAGCAGACAGCAAAGACATTGAGGAGTTCATTGGAGAAATCGAGGTACAAGCAGCCACTAAGTAATGGGATGCCCAAAGATAACTCGGAATCATCAAGTCACTCTTGAGAGGCCCAGCCCTACAGAGATACAACCAAGCCAAGGTTATTGGAGGAGATATTAATGCATCATCCATAAGAACTGGCTCCACATGCAGTTCAATGGTCTCAAGTATCAATAAGAAGTACAGGAGACCTTAACCTACATGACTCAAGTACCCAATGAAACTCCAAAGAGTTTCTACCATCAGATCCAAGTGCAAATGATCAAGGCAAACCTGCTGCCTGCAGTTCAACTAGCACTGGCATCCACTACCTTTCTTAATAGCCTATACTTGGAGCTCTGAAGGCAAGTTATTAGGATGGGTTATCAGAGCATTGAGCAGCAAGTTGCTGGAGTGCAAGGATGTTGGGAAGCAGACTATAGACCAGTTCAGTAAGAGCACCAAGAGCCAGCTAGAGCTGAACCTTCAAGACCTCAAGGAACTACCATAGCAGAGCAGGAGAATGCATTCCTCAGGGCCCAGTTGGCCAACTATAAGAACAGGCCCCCACCTTTGGCTCCAGCCCAATTCAGTCAACCACAATAGCTGCAGCCATCAAGAGTTCAAGAGGACCCAATGACCATGCTCACCAAACAGATAAAGGACTTAGTCATTGCAGTAGCACAGCTAAAAAACCAAGGAGGAAGACAGTAAGATTATTATCACAACAACTGGCCAGACTATCAACAACAATACAACAGAAGTTCTTCTCAGGCACTACTAGCAACAACTGTAGGCTCAGCTACAACAGGTCTCCATGCCCCTACCTGTTTTTACTATAGAGACCAAGGCCACATCCAAAGGCACTGCTCAAGGAAGCAAGCTACCTGATCCAATGACCGAAATGTCAACCTCATGCAGATGGATGAAGAGATATAAGAAATGGAAGAAGAAGCAGCCTGGCTCTATGATCAAGATGACACCTATTTATACTATGAAGCCTTCTCATCCAAGATAACTTGGGATGCTGCCCCTGCACAGACCAGAGGATGAGGAAGACCACTAAGGACCCCACTCTCACTACCAGTAACAGTATCCACAGGCAAGCACCCAAGATATGGCCATTCCTCCTTGGACACTTCTCAGGAAAATAACAAGCAAGTCAGAAGAGACACCCCTGAGCCTGAGGCTGGACCATCAAGAATATCAAGGACCACTTCCTTGCCTGATCTCGAAGAAGATGAGCACATGAGTGTGGAGTCCTTAGCAGATGAGATGTTTACCAAGAATGAGAGATCTCGCCCTCAAGAACCCAGACATTGAAGGAGCAGCAAACCTCATGTGGCAGCCTCTCTTTGGGATCAGATCCATCAACAGAATGCAGGCCTCACTATCAAGCAAGTCCTCAAGAATGCTCCAGAAGTTAGGCAAAAATTCCTAAAGGAAGCCAAGGAAGATACCAAGAGACTTTCTGTCCAAGAACCACACACACAAGAGCCCAGCACTATCTATGCAGTACATGAAAATTGATGATAAGAACATCAATCTACAAGATTTGCAAGCAGAAAAGTGCATGGAGAAAATGCCTGAATCCTTATTGATACTGGAGCAGCAGTCTGCATTATCACCCAAAGAATGCTGGAGAGAATTGATTGGGGAATTGATGAAGGGACCAAAGCAAGAGTCATCATGGCAGATGGATCAGCATCTACCCCTCTTGGACTTGTATGAAACATCTTGATTCAAGTAGGGAAAGCCTGTCTCAATGTACCTCAAGCTATCATCACCCCCACAACCTTCTATGTATGACCTAATTTTGGGAACAGATTGGATGCACCAAGTTGGAGCCAATGTGGACATCAGAAGGCAACTCCTAGTCTTCTCCATTTATGGACAGAAGCACAAGGTACCCATCAAGTCAAGAGGATCATCAAAGAAAGCGAGTTCAGCTTCCAAGACTAAATGGCAAGAATATGGTGACATACCCACCACTACTGAGGATGAAGATGAGAGTGAAGCAAATTTCCTGCAAGAAATGGAAAGTGACTTTGATGCCCCCAGAGATCAAGATAGCGAGCCAGAAGAACCCTTTGTTGGAGTAATCAACATCAAAGGTCTAGCTGAAAGTATCGACAGAGCCAATAATGAGAGAGCAGCACTCAAGTTCGCAGGACCATCCATGCAACCACTGCCCCCACTGATAGAAAACCGAATTTCATGAGCCTTCTGCCTAGGCATATGTGAGCACTTCATCCACTTCTATTCACTAAGGAACAATTGTAATACCTGTCAAGTTCTGGATCTCAAGAAGGTTCTGATGCTAATAATTATCAATAAAGACAAATTGAAACAAGCACCAGTCCACAGCTGAGCTCAGTCTCTGACCCCAAAGACCTTCAAGAAAACTTATCAAGAGTAGCAAAAGGTCCTCTCCTGCCAACCCATGGAGACTCTCACCATTGAAAGGGACAGCAACAGTTCCTATACCATTACCTGAGTCCTTCAAGTTACTCTGCTGACCTATGATAAGTATCAAAAGATGTACTCAACTACCAAGGAAATCAAAGAGTGAAATGAAGGCTTTGTTAAGAAGAGACACTATGATTGTAGGAAGACCTTTACCTGCTACTGGTGCAAACATTGAAGTATTCACCTCAGTAAAGATATCCACAGAAGTCAAGTCAAGAGAAAGAACCCCACCCTACAAGAACCTAGAATTCATTGGGCCTGTTGGAAGTGTAAGAAGATTGACCACAAAGGAGACTGCAAGGCTAAGGACAAGACCACTATTTGGGACCTACCTCTGGAAGTCCTTGCCATTATCTGTTAGTACTGCCATCCACATCAAGGTAAATAAGGAGTCAATCTCACCTTTATCCTCATGGAAACCTTGGACCCTCTCAGAAATACTGGGTTCAACTATACAAGAAACCTGAAGACAGGAGTGCATTGGCTGTTCTTCAAGCTAGAATGAATAGAGTTCTCACCTGCAATTGCAGCCACTAGAGTACCATTCCTCAAGACCCAGCCAGTTGTTCAAGTTAAGTTACTCTCACCCTGGGCACAGCCTCCTCTTGTGCAAATAGAAGGATTAGTTGGATATGACCTCTATCTCCCATATCAAACAACAATCTGACCTAAAAGCACCAAGACCTTTGATATTCAAATTGTACTTGCTATACTGCCAGAACTCTATAATCAACAAGCATCAAGATCATCTTTAGCAGCCAAAGGAATCACCGTTGAAGGAGGAGTTATTGACCAAGACTACTGAGGTTCTCTAAAGGTTATTATTTGCAATCATAGAAGGAATCACTGATGCTTCAACCCCCTGAAGGCCATCTGTCATATTCTTTTTATCAAGACCTTGCAGCCTATCATTCAAGAGATAAAGCAATTAGATAGTACTGAGAGAGGATGAGGAGGATTCAGAAATATCAACAGGGACCCCCAGGCACCACCTGTTGAGGTCCATATAGCAAAAGTTGCCCAGTTCAGACAAATGAGGCCCTACATCTGCTGCTCCATTCGAGCAAGAGAGGAAATCATCTTGCAGCCATATCAGCAATGAGGCCTTGATGTGCACCTCCTGGTGGAAGCTGACAACTTGATATTCGAATCATTGATAGAGCTTTGAGAGAAGTATCACCTGCTCTTGGCAGAGGAATGAATTCATGACCAGATGTCTCCAATCCACATCCCTATCAGAAATATGGGCTTTAAGATGATCACCATCTCCAAAAGAACAACACTGAGATATTTCGAACCACTGATAGACACCTATGAGAAAGAAGTCTATGAGTTTTTGGGAAATGGCAAGCCCTCTCCAGTGAGACTGATAGTACCAGAGAGGAAGACTCAGCAAACTCAGCAATCAAAGCCATTAACATCAAGGCAACTCTAACCAAGGACCAGTAACAATAGATATAGGAGTTGATAGAAGAATATAAGAATATATTTACCACTACATATAATAACTTCCCACCATACCAATATGGAGAGCACTCTATACATACTGGAGATGCAAAACCAATCCAACAATGCCCCTACTGAACACCACACCACTTGATCGAATTCGAATAATAACATATAGATGAAATGCTATAAAATGGAGCTATCAGACCCTCATTGAGCCCCTGGGCATCACTAGCAATTATTGTACTAAAGAAAGGAGGATGTAAATTAGTCATGGACTTCTGAAAACTCAACAAGATCACTACAGAAGATATCTACCTGCTGCTAAGGATCGATGACCTTCTCAATGTCCTTGGAAAAGCCAAGTACATGACCACCACTGACCATTCTAAGAATTCTAAGTAATCCCTATTGCCAAGGAAGATATCTGCAAGATGGCCTTTATCACCAGATGAGGACAGTACAAATACCTTCAAATGCCATTTGGACTCTGTAATGCACCAGCCTTATTCTAATAAATGATGAACTATGTCTACCAGAATCTTATCAGGAAAAATGTGCTAGTCTATATAGATGATATAATCATCTACTCCAAGACATTTGAGCAGCATTTGCAAGAAGTTGAATACCTAGGATATATTGTCTCAGCTCAAAGGACACATGCTGATCCCTGCAAAGTGGAGAAAGTCAAGAACTACCTGATCCCCACTTTGGCAAAGGAGACCCTATCCTTTCTCATGTTAGCATCCTACTATCAGTAATTCATTCTAAGATTCTCAGACAAGGCAGCACCTCTTCAAGACATCTCCAAGAAGGACCAACTATTCTACTGGAAGAAAGATCAGCAAAAGTCTTTTGATCTACTCAAGAAGGCCCTCACTGAAGCCCCAGTCCTGGTGTGACCAGACTTTAACAAACCCTTCATCCTGGCAACCAATGCTTCAGTCCTAGGACTTGGATCAATTCTGTCACAGCAAGATAACTACAAGAGAGAGCATGTTATTGAATATGCTAGCAAGGCCACAAATGAATTACAGGCAAACTACAGAGCCACCAAGTTGGAATGCCTGGCAGTAGTATGGGCAGTAGACCACTTTCGCCACTATTTCCTGTGAAAGAAATTCACCCTCATCACAGACCATCAAGCCCTACAATGGTTGTTCAAGAAACCAGAGCCCTCAGGAATCTTTACAAGATGGATCATGTCCTTACAAGAATACCAGTTCACTGTTATCTACAAGAAAGGTGTCAAGAATTCCAATATCAATACTCTGTCAAGAATCCCCTGAACTCAACAAGAAGGGAAGGAGCCCCCACAAGAGAAGGCTGCTTCTCACTTGCCCAAATGAACCAAGATCTATGCCTCACCCTCATCTGGAGCCTATATCATAGGAGCTTCAAGAAAGGAATTCAGCCTGCCCACAAGCTGTTTATTCAAGAAATTTCAAGAAGGTGACAGTGAACTTTGGAGAGTAGAAGGAGATCGATATGCCTGAGTTCCAAGAGAAGACAAAGTACCAAAAATCCTAATAACAAATCATAACCAGAATGCACATTAAGGAATTGGAGCCACTATTGTAAGAGTCAAGAAGTGATACTAGTGGCCCAAGATGAGGAAATAAATTTCAATACACATTCAACAATGCAATACCTGCTAAAGATACTGACAGAAACCCACTGATAGAGCACCATTAATGCTAATTGCAGCACCAGCTGGAGTCTTTCAAAGATTAGGAATAGATATCATTGGACCCCTGCCAGTAACTAATCAAGGAAGACACTATATCCTCACCATCGAAGACCATCTGACGAAATGGCCTGAAGCCTTTGCCATTGAGACCACTGATGCTCAGACAATCATTGGGATCCTATATGATGAAGTCTTTAGCTGCCATAGTGTCCCCAAGGAAATCATTACAGACTAAGGCTAAGAATTTGTCAACAAAGCCATGAAGACCTTTGTAAGTAATTTCAAGATTAAGCTATGATCAACAATAGCTACTACCCTCAGGTAAATGGACTCACAGAATAAATGAATCAGACCATCAAGAGAATCTCAGCAGGACCAGAGATTAACTAAACTGGGATATTTACCTGCTAGCAATTTTATTCAGCATCCATACCTCTAAGACTACTGCCACTCAACAGACCCCTTTCTATCTGGTGTATGGTCAAGAAGCTCAAGACTCCAAGGAATCAATCCAGCTGGATTTGATGAAACAGGTCACAGAAGAAATTATCTGGTTACACAAAGTATGCCAGCAAGCATGAGGATTCATTGCTCAAGCCCAGGAATGACAAAAGAAGTACTATAACCGCAAGGCCTATTTGGACCCTCTGCTTATTGGACAGCAAGTTCTGGTATACTGCACTATTATTGAAGAAAACTGGAGTGCCAAGCTTGAACTGAAATGGAAAGGACCATATCTCATTTACCAAGTTTTCATGAATCACACCTACTAACTCAAGACCATGGATAGAGTTTTGCTCAAGACCAAGATACACTGCAACTCTACTATACAGTGAAGGCAAAATGCATTGCTCAATCTCTGTATTGACTTCCTTGAATTGTCCACGACATATGGCAATAACCAGTGCCTTAAGTATCAGAAATTTACCTTGGGCCCCCAGAACCAGCAGGACATTTAGTGGACCAAAGAATACTGAAATGAAGCTACTAGCTGGGTTCAAATATCTCCCAAATGGTTAGTCCAGTAATAGGTCCTCTGCTCTATATGAGGATGGTCAGTCTCTGCCAATACACCAACAAGCTCTTTCTGGAGAAATACAAGACCCCATGACCCCTGTGTAATCCTCACTTCTGAGGATGGCTCTAATTTTGCAATAGGCAGATGTAATGTGTACAATTGATAATGCAGAGTACAAGTGACTGCTAAGATCAGATGATATATGGTATAATAATCAAGTGAACAACCTAATGCATCAAGTGATCATCCCAAAAGGAGCAAGGATAATCCAAGCCAAAATGAATGAATATGTTACTTAAAGGAGAC
Source organism: Jimgerdemannia lactiflua (assembly GCA_003951145.1). NCBI lineage: Eukaryota > Fungi > Mucoromycota > Endogonomycetes > Endogonales > Endogonaceae > Jimgerdemannia > Jimgerdemannia lactiflua. The sequence goes on along the minus strand of RQIL01015332.1, from coordinate 2,635 downwards.
CCAGCCTCAGCCTTGGAACTAGCACCAAAGAACAAAGAACTTCCCCTTAATACTTCCTACTCACTACTCCAACCAGACCTCCTGCTACTCTATCCCTTTGCCTAGCCTAAAGACTCTGGTCTTTGAGGCTATCAAGAAGGCTATTTGGCACCCTGATACCTTTGAACATCTGAACTTCTATATTGAGGATCTTGGGCACTTCATCAACTACTGGTACATAATGACTCAACAGCTCAAAGATACTGCTGAGCAGATGACCCTCTGGCATGACTATGAAATCAGATACCACCTTTTCAATGAAATCCAAGAAGATGACTGGGAAAACCTCATTACTGAATTATTAATCACCAGCCACCTGATCAAGAGAGCTCTCTATATTCACCAGATATTCCACCACATCTCCTAGACTATAGCATATTTGCAAGGAGTAACCATGGGAAACCTTGCCTGCTTAACAGCCAAGAAAGCCAATTGGATAGAAGCTGAAGTAGCCAACCATATTGATAGCAACTGCATCGCTGTGGGAAGCCAACAAACTGAATCCACCCTACCAGGTTTCCACACTACACCCCTCTGAGACAATCACCAAGGTCACCTCATGAGCCTTATGGAGATATTCGAAGGACCACCCATTACCATTGAAGTACCTGCTAGAGCTACTCCAACTACCCACTATCCTGTCAGCCTTAATTCACACCATATCATTTGGGAGCTAAATCAAGAAAAAGCTCAAGAAGTCTTTGTTTTTGAAGAGAAGATCCAAGAACTCCAAGACCCCACTCCTGAAGTAGTCTCCTCTAACCCTGAAACAGATGAGTCCTCAGAAAAAAAAGAAGAGCAACAAAGAGTTTATCAGTCCTCTGTCCACATCCAAGCTGTTTAAGGACTGGAGAATGTTGTTGAAGATAATTAGTCACTATTTTACCCCCTTACTTCTTGGCTGGCACTCCCCCCTTTCGAGAAATGGAATGATGAAGTTATGCAAGATAATTTGTTTGCCACTGACAAGGGGTACTATATCATTTAAAGTTGATAAATGCCCTTATACCATTTTCAGCGATGCTCAGTACACATCCGTTTTTAGCGATGCTTAGCACATGTCCATTTTCAGTGATGCTCAACACATGTCTGTTTTCAGTGATGCTCAGCACATATCCATTTTCAGCAATGCTCAGCACACATCCGTTTTCAGCAATACTCAGTACACATCCATTTTTAGCGATATCACCCCTCACATCTGTATTCAAGTATAAACATCTATTGCATCATGTAAGTCAATAGTGCACCTATATTCAGCATTACCATATCCTTATCCAGCAGTAAACATTTGTCGCAACCTGTAAGCCAATAGCTTAACCACATAATATAGCTGCACTATAGTTAGCAACTAGATAGCAACCATATGTTCAACATGAGCAACCTAGCAACCACAATGTATATAAAATAGCCCTGAAGAATGAGTGAATAAACCTCAATCAGTTTGATAGTTTTACAGAGAAACCACTGCCTCTAAGAGACCGAAATTCTGAAAACAAGATAACTAGAGCAATGATCACTCGAAAGTTTGAGTTAAAGGATTACTCTTGCCATGATCCAACCACCCTGTTCCATTCAGGAAAACTGCCAAGTTACAGAATTTGCCACCACAGACTGCTACGAACTTCAAGTCAGTCAAGTTACTTTTGCCACTGCTAAGAAAAGCTGCTGCCGAGTTAAAGGAAACCACCTTGCTTAATTCAGGACTATTACCGAGATCCCATTAGCCTAACTATTGCACATTTGGACCCCACCCATTCTAGCTGTGCATTCACCCCCACATTCAAGATCTGAGACCTGTATATTTAAGTATAAAGACCACTGAGACCCAACCAAGGAACCCAAGGAATGCATAGTATACTTAGCTTAAGAAAACCAGAAGGCAGCCAGCATAGTTACCATTCATCTGATGTCCTCAAGTTAACAAGTCAGATGGACAAGCAAGCTGTCGACCTCCATTTTCTTTACCTGCTGTACCATGAACTGCCAAGAATTACTGACTGATTGACTGACTGTCATGCATATTGATAATCGACCTGCATATTGAGCCATTGTCCATCAACCACTAAATAACCAAGCCATCAACCTGAACCCCCACCATACATTTCGAATGAGCCAACCACATGATTATTCACTCAGAGACCTCTTTTTTATCTCAACATATATATCATGCACTTCATCAAGTAACATATTAAGCCATGCTTGAAGCATATAGTTATACAAAACACATGCCACAATATATCTTTACAGAAACAAATTGTAATTTTATTAAACTCAGTGAAAATAATTTAAAGAATCTTGACAAACTCTATTTTAAATAAAAGGTCCATAAAATTTAAACTGAGCTCAAACAATTTAATCAAAGTATGGGAACCAGTCTCTAATTTTAATTTAATTTTACTGAGATATTAAATTTGGGTTGAATTTCAATGTGTGGATTTTTGCTGAAGTCATTCTGACTAAAAGTGAGTCTTTTTGTAATTTGCTCAACTGGGAACTAAGAATGAACTATTGATACTCACTAGAATTATCTACTAAACACTAATAGTAAAGTATTAATTACAATTAATTATTTACTCCCTGAGAGCTATTATATATT
>RQIL01015331.1:0-10814 GCA_003951145.1 Jimgerdemannia lactiflua | reverse complement strand
TGATAACAGTAAGACTGGGAATTAGGAAAAAAAAAAAAAATATGACTGCTGATCAAACCAAGGAAGAGGCTGAGGGTTCACAAGGGAGACCTAGCTAATAGTATAATAGGACTGGCAGTAGCACTGTTACTCAAGAAATCTATTTCAAAATTCACTATTACACTAAGCTTCTGGAGGCTGGCAGTGATAGTTAGGATGGTATTGGTGCTCTTGGGCAAGCAGCTGAGTGATGTAGCATTGGTGAAGTTTTTGAAAGATCTGGAGGGAGTCAAAGTTGGGTTTATCAAGGAGAAGCATGTGGTGGCAGTGGTGGCTAAGAGAATGCAAGTGGGTGAGATCACAGTCCCAATGGCACAGTATCTTTATTAGAACCCCCAGGTGGTGTATCTGGTGATCAAGAGAGTTCCCACAGTTTCAATAAAGGAGATGAAGTACAGAATTAGAAAGGTGATGAGAGAGTATAGCAAAGTTGTTGATATTAGTTTTCAGCTATAGAAGGGGACTTCTTTCAGGACTGGAGATGTGGAAGTACAACTAAGAGTGGCAGGGAAGGAGGTAATAAAGAAAGGAAGTGACTAGCCTAGGATGATAAAGTGGGAGCCCTTTGAGTGCAAGGTATTTAGAATCAAGAGTATGGAGGAGGAGGAGGAGGACCTGCTAACAGTACTCTGGGAGTTGGATAGGGCAGTCAAGTGGAGGGAAAGAGTATGGCACACCTTTGAAAAAGCTATAATGATGGTTGAAATCAATGGGAAGAAAATCTGAGTAGACAAGAAGATTTGGGAGAGGGCTCAGGAGAGGAAGTGACAATAGGAACTTCTTGCAGAGCTCAAGGCAGGCAACATGAGTGGGGGGCCTGGAGGAGAGACAGTGGTGGAGATTGGGCAGAAGGGGTCAGGGCTTGTGGCTTTCTGAGCATGCTCCCCAGAGGAGGCAGTCAGTGGAGATGGAGGAGCCTTTCTTTAAGGACTGAGTACTAAAGAATGAGGCTAGTAAGAATAAGGGCATCAAGCTGCTGAAAGATACCACTGAAGCTACTGGGGCTGAGGTGGAGGATGTTGTGATGAAAGGTGCAAAGAACATTCAATTTGGAGTCCTGGATATTGCCCAGGGGGGACAGGTAGTTGGGATAACTGGAGAAGATCTGGTGGATACATCTGATGAGAAGTGGGATGAGTCGGCCAGTGCTGGGTTGAGTGGAGAGCAAGAGAGAGGAATAAGGTCAGCAACTCCTGGAGGGGAGTATATGGAAGAGGGGCCTTGGATGTACAGGATGGTAACAGAATTGGCAGATGAGGAGTTGGGGAATGTGGACTTCCAGCTGATGAGCAAAAAGGTCTGGAGTGATATCTTGTGTAGGGTTGGAGTTGTGGGGAAGCTGATGGTAGAATGCTTGGCAAGGCTGTTGGAGAATGAAGGGTATGAGGTGGATACTGTCTGGGAGGTGGAGTTGAAAGAGATAGTAAGGAGGATAGTAGTCACTGGATGGAATACCTGGAATGGAGCAGGGTTGTGGGAGACTGCATGTGAGGACTACTATGTAATGATGGAAGAGAAAGACACAGTGGCAATACAAGAGATCTTGGTAGAGTTGAAGGCTAGGGAGGAATCTAAGCTGGAAGCTGAGAGAGAGTTTGACTAGTCAAGAATGGACCAGGATCTGGAGATTTAGAGTGGAACTTTAACCCAAATATTATTTAATATGAATAGTACAACCAATGTTTTTTTACTTAATGTCAATGGGCTAAGGGGATCAGGGAGGCATCAAAACATTTTTGCATGACTTAAGTATTTAGAAGCAGATGTTTTTCTACTTCAGGATGTATGATATGAAGATGAGGAGGACAAGTTGAACTGGTCAAGTAAGTGGGGAGGGGTAGCAGAATAGTGAGGAAAGGTTGGAATTCTGATAAGAAAGGGTAAAGGAGAACTGAGAGATATTGGGGGCTGGAGAGATCACTTGCTGTGGGGGATATGGATGAGGCCAGAGTGGGGGCCAGTAGTGGTGGGATCTTACTATTGTCTGGCAGAAAGAGGATTGAGAGTAGCTTGAATAGAGGGGTTGTTGGATAGTGGAACTTTGGTGGAGATTGGAGTCAACATACTTGGAGGGAACTTCAATATGGTTAGAGATGCTGCTGTAGATTACTCTGATGGTTGGCTAGTTGGGGTAGATAGAAGCAGGGGGCTGAACAGATAGAAGAAGGTAGAGAGACTGAGTGCCTCAGGAGATGCAGGGTGCCAGAAGTGGGGAAACCACAGTCTTTACCCATTGAGTGCATAGACTGGGAACACAGATTGGCTGGATTCTCATGGCTGACTGTTGGAGGATAGATGTCTGGAAGGAATTGGAGATGATGTGGTGCCCTTAGTCAGACCACTGAGGGGTAGTGGGGCAGGGAACATTTGGGGGGAGTGGGGATGGGCCTGGAAATTAGTGACTAAACTGTACTTTGTTGAGAGACAAGAGGGTGTGGGGACAATGGAGTAAAGAGGTGGTGGACAATATTGCACATTGGAGGAAAGAAGGCATGGCCATAGAGGATCAGTGGCTGAAGTTGAAGACCACTGCTCAGGTATTTTGGAGAGAGGTGGAAAGAGTGAAGGGGAGACTTAAAAGAAAGCAGATGATGGAAATCTCATGCTGACTGGAGGGCCTCCTATTGAATTCAGCTGGTGGCCATGAGTGTGCTGAGAAGGAAGGTGAGGAGTGGAGAGTGAAGAGAGTGAATATGGAAATTGAAGAGCTGAAGGTCACCTCAAGGGAGGAAGAGGAGCTATAAGTTTAAGAAATGGTGGCAAGATTGAGATGGCAGGGGCTGGAGGAAGGAGAAAGGCCCACAAAGTATCTTACCAGACTTCTAAGAACATGCAAGATGTGGCAGAGGTGGAAGGATATTATAGGAGAAGATGGAGAAATGATGACAGGGGTACAGAGTATTCTGGGATCCCTCTAGAGGAGATGGGGCAACCTGTGGAGTGAGGAGGAGGGAGGGGAAGATGGGAGGACTATTGAAGAGTTCTTGGAGGAGTAGACCCCATTAGTGGTTGAGGGGTTAGGGGATCTGACCCACCTCATCCAGGAGGAAGAAATCTTAGAAGTGCTGTTGGCTATAAAGAATGAAATAGCACCCAGAGAAGATGGTCTGCTATGAGATTTCTGGAAGAAAATGGTGGACATTGAAGGGGTGCTCAAGGAGATGAAGGAGATATGTGAAGCTATGATCAACTTGAGAAAATGGCTAGAGGGATAGGAGTTAGGATTAGTGGTATTTCTTTACAAGAATAAGGGGTTGAGAGAGAACTGGAAGAACTGAAGGCCAATCATGCTTTTGGATATGGATAGAAAGTTGGCAACAAAGATATTGGTGGCATATGTATCTACAAGCAGTGGCACAACAAGTTCTAGAGGAAGAACAGCATGGTTTTGTCAGTAAGAGGCTGATCAGAGATAGCACAGCATGGATACATGGTATTATTGAGGGGGTGAGTACTGTAGGAGTGAATGAAAGGCTGGTCTTCTTGGATCAAGAGAAGGCATATGATAGGGTGTACCGAGTGTGGTTGGGAAAGGTCTTGGTGAGAATTGGAATCCCAGAGAGACTGGGTCAGGCCATCATTCAGCTGCTGGAGGGGAGTAAGGCAGCCATAATAGTGAATGGTCATTAAGGAGTTCTATTTTCACTGAGGAGAGGAGTGCTGCAAGGAGACCCTCTGTTCTCAATTCTGTATACTCTGTCACTGAAACTGCTTCTGGATAGGATTAGGTGGTGGATTGGAGAGTTGAATATGTTAGGGGTGAACTGGAAGGTGAGTGTCTTTGTGGATGACATGGTGGTTGGTCTGGGCTCTGTCTAAGATATAGAAGAGCTCAAGGAGGTAGTTGGCTGGTATGAAAGATGTTTGGGTCAGAAAGTGAACTGGCACAAGTGCAAGACAATAGTGCTGGGGAATAGCATTATTGGTGGTGATATTATTGGATCTGTAGTACCAGTAGGAGAGGCAGTCTGATACTTGGGCATCTTCCTCTCAGTATATAGTTTGGTGCTGCTGAGGGCCTGGTGGGAGGGGAGGGTGCAAGTATGGAGAGACTCACTAAAAAGCTGAGGGAGTGCTATATCTCTCTGATGGAATGGGTGATGATTCTAAATGTTTACTGGATGCCAAAGCTATGGTATCTGGCATACCATTTGGACTTTCTAGCTTGGGTGGTGAAGAGGCTGCTTAAGCTGATAAAGGATTGGATCTGGGCAGAGAGAAGAAGTCAGATTAGCTAGAAGGTCTTCACCCTATCTGTGGAGTATGGTGGCCTTAGACTAGTGGCTTTCCCAAGAGGCTCCATTGCCTGCAAGCTTGGTGGCTCCAAAGAGTAGTGGTGCTGAGAGGGAGAGGGTGGGTTCCCCTGATGCAAAAGGTATGAGAAGCAAGATATGTCCCCCAGGGGTTATCTGGTGACTTATTGGAGGTGGTAGGATATGGCAGTAGTAAGAGGCTAAGGTATTGAGGATTCTGGTGGGGAGTGATTGAAGGGACACATCAGATTAAGCTTCGATGGGAGAGGAATGTGGCAGAGGAATACTGGGACCCAGGGATATGGCAGTGGTACAAACTATTGCTGGGAGAGTCACTAGTGATCGACTTCTGCCTTAGTGAAGGAATGGAGAGCCAAAGGGGTTTTGGCCTAGATCTCTGGCTGGAAGGGTGGCAAAGAGTCAGAATTGGAGAGGAGTGGGATTGGTCAGGCCTATGGGCTTGGAGGGCAGAGGTAAAGAAGTGGATCCCCCCAAAGTTCTGGGTAGTATGGTGGAGAGTGATGAGGCATAATGTGATGCTGAACTATAGGACTGGACATTTGGTAGAGGGAGAGGACTTTGAGTGTGAGGAGTGCTTAGGAGTTAGGCAGATAGAAGAAGTAGTACAGACCCCCAAACATTAGTTAGGGGAGTGTAAGGTGTTGGCAGATTTTTGGGGAGAGGTGGGGCAGTGTCTGGGTGGTATAAGTAGAGAGCATAAGTAGAAAAGGTGAGATATACTTAGGGCAAGGGTGTTCAGTATAGTAGGAAATGAGTGGCTTACCCTGGGGTGGACCATTGTAGTGTGGGTAGAGATGGCAGAATATTGGCTGGCAGTTTTTAAGGAGGGGAAGTGTAATAGTTCTAGATTCTAAGTTGAGGAAGCAACTTGATTCAGGAAGTTCAAAGTAGCTCAAAGAGATACTTGGAGTTCTGAAAGATCTTGTGGTTTCTGGGAGAAAATATTCTGAGCTTTATTCATGAGAACAGAGAGGATATTTATACAAGATCTGAAAGAAGGATCCAGAAGGATCTAAGAAATCAATGGAAATGCCAAGAGGAAAGTTCTTGGCAAAGATAACAAAAGATGACAAATAAAGTTCTGCAATGTTCTATAAAGTTCCATGACTAGCTAAAACAGGAATAGCAGTGACTAGAATGTTCTAGCTGAGGCTTGGGGCCAAGAAAGGATTTCTAAGCATTTGGAAGATGCTGGAAGGTTATGGAAAGTACTAAAAAGACAAAGGAAAGAAATAAACTATGCTAAAATGTTACATCTCCTCTCCCTTAAGAATCAATGTCCTCATTGAATTCAGAAGGTAACACAAGAAAATAAAACTAAAAGAAAATATAAATAAAATATGTTGGCTCATTGACAAGGACTGGCCATCCTTATATAAGGCGAGAGCCAAAGTATCATCTTGATCAAATGAGAACTGGTTCAAACCTCATTAGTTGCAGGGTTTACAGAGTTCTTCTGTGGATCTTATTGCTGATACTGTATCCCTTAGAGTGCCCCAATACATAATATATCTGATTAGTATAGTATGTTGTCTACTATTCAAGAGAAGAATCTTACAGACAGTCAATGAGTTCCTTTTTGCTTGAATTCTTGAATGAGGTCTTGGGAGTTCTTGAAATTAGCAGCAGGTTCCCAGGTAGCATCATATTTAGAGTAGCCCATCCACTTGACTAGATATTCTGTGCGACGGTATTAAACTTATTTGTTAAAGATTTTCTCAACTTTGTACTCAATGTGGTCTTCAACCATAACTGGTGCTGAGGGCATCGGAATTCAGCCAGGATAAGGGGGTGACTAGTTCCAGGCCTTGAGTTGTGATATATGGAATACTGGATGTATATGTATAGTTATTGGTAGACTGAGATGATAGGAGTAGATAGAGACTTACTCAGTAATCTCAAAGGGTCCAAGGTACTTGGGTTAAAATTTGGCTGACTGGTGGTTGACTTGAGATTGGGCCTTGATGTTGTTGGCTTTGAGTAGAATCATATCTCTAATAGTATAGTTGACATCACATAATTTCTTATTTATATACTTAGCTTGATATTATTGAGCCTTTTGTAGATTTGTAGTAGCAATCTTGAGAAGGGAATTCATTTTATCAATAAGGTTCTGAGTAGTAGGGACTTGTGTGTGACTGGATTGCTAGAATGGGACTAGGCTTGCAGGGGTCTCAGGATTTTGACTATACAGTAACTAAAAAGGGGAAAGACCAGTAGATGATTGGACTGTGTTGTTGTAGGCGAACTCAGCATAGGTCAGGTAGTGGTCCCAATCATCTTGCTCATAAGATACATAGTTTCTGAGCATTTTTTCAAGTGTTCTGTTTATTTACTTAGTTTTTCTATCAGTTTGAGAGTGGAAGGCAGTGGACATAGTGATTTGAGTTCCAAGAGTCTTAAAGAGTGCTTGCCAGAAGTGACTTGTGAATTTGGGATTACAATTACTGATGATTACTCAGAGAAGTCCATATTGGCAGAAGACAGACTTGAAGAAGATTCTTGTGATTTTAGGGATAGTGGCATTGGTTGTAGTTAGCTCAGTGATTGTAATCTTGGTGAGATGGTTCACAAACATGATGATGGCATCATAGCCTAATTTGGTTTGTGGGAGTTGTACAATGAAGTCCATTGTGACTTGCTCAAACTTCTTAGTTGGAATCGGCAATAGTTGTAGAAGACCAGCAGGTGTTTGATTGCTTGACTTATTTCTTTGGCAAAGATCACAGCTTTGAATGTACTCCTTAATTTCCTTGAGCATGTTGGGCCAGTAGTAGTCTTGTTGAATATTCTTGATGGTCTTCTCAGTTTCAAGATGACCAGCTAGTGGGGAGTCATGATATTCATAAAGAATTTTGTATCATAGTTCTGAGTTGGCAGAAATATAGACCTTGTCTTAATAGTACACAAGATTGTTCTTGAAGGTGTACTTTTCTTTGAATTCCTTGGTATCCTTTTGTAGAACCAGAGAGTCTTATTTGTAAGCAGTCTTGATCTGGTTAAGGAATTCAGGTGCCATGGTGACTTGTAAAATGGTGGTGAGGTCAGGCCTTCTTGAGAGCACATCTGGTACAACTAGGGTTTTGCTGGGCTTGTAGATGATGTTCAGAGTAAAGGTCTGAAGTAACTGACTCCACTTGGCTTATTGATGGGACAGAGTTGGTTGGGTATTAATGTACTGAAGGGATCTGTGATCTATGATCATGTCAAACTCAACTCCTTCTAGGTAGTATTGCCAGATCTTGAGAGTATGAATAATTGCCAGGAGTTCCTTTTCATGAGTGGCTAGCTTTTGTTCTGCAGGGGATAATTTCCTTGACTCAAAGACAATAGGTCTGTATCCTTGACCATCATCTTGAGAGATGACTGCACTAATTGTGAAGTTGGATATATTGGTAGTAACTGTGAACTTCAAGTTTGGGTTCATGTTTCTAAGAACAGGTGTGTGGGTCAGGTGTTTCTTGAGTTCTTGAAAGATTTATTGACAAAAGGTGTCTTAGATATAAGGAATATAGTTGTCAGAGTTGGGTTCCTTTCACAGGAAGTTTGTTAAAGATTCTGCTATACCAGAGAAGTTCTTGACAAATCAACAGTAGTATCCAGCCAGACCAAGAAAGGACCTAAGTTCAGTGAAAGTTGCTGGTACAGGCTACTGTTCAATAGCTTGTATTTTCCTGGGGTCTACTTGAATTCCTTTGGCTGATACAATGTGTCCAAGGTATTCGACTTGATCCTTGAAGAATTCACACTTCTTAAGCTTTACATAAAGCTTGTGTTTGCGGAGAATCTTGAGAACTTGTTCAAGGTGTTTGAGATGTTCTTCTTCAGTACTGCTGAAGATCAGGATGTCATTAATGTACATGAGTATAAAGATATAAAGCTGATCCTTGAAGACAGTCTGTATGAGGTCTTGAAAGATTGCTGGTGCATTAGTGAGACCAAAGGCCATGACTAGAAATTCATAGAGTCCAAATGGTGTCATGAAGGTAGTCTTGGATATGTCTTCTGGCTTGATTTGAATTTGGTGATACCCAGAGATAAGATCAATCTTGGTGAAGTATTTGGCATTCTTAAGGGCATCAAAGATTTGATCAATGAGTAGCAGTGAGTAATGGTTCTTGACAGTAATCTTGTTGAGTGTGCAGTAGTCTATGCACATTTCCAAGATATCATCCTTCTTCTTAACAAATAGGACTGGAGAGCCAAAAGGTGACTTGCTTGACTGAATGGCTCCTTGCTCAATGAGTTCATTGAGTTCCTTCTTGACTGCTTCAATTTCAAGTAGTGACATGCAGTACATCTTCTTCTTAGGAATAGCTGCATCAGGTACTAGCTTGATTTCGTGATTGTGGTCTCTTGATGGTGGTAGACCAGGTAGCTTGTCCAGGAAGACATCCTTGTACTTGTTTAGTAGTAGTTTGACACTTTCACTGATTGATAGCTTTTTGTCTTCTTTCTTGGGTCAGATCAGTGCAACAAAGATACAGGTAGCTTTCTTAAGAGCCTTCTTGAACTGAATTGCTGAAAGAGTGGTAATTGGAGTTTTCATCTGAGCCTTGTCTGGTTTGATTGTAATATTGACTCTATCTTGAATCAGGGTAACTTTATTCTTGGTCCAATCAATGTGTGGGTTGTGTTGCATAAGCCAGAGTTTGCCTAAGATCAGGTCATGATCTCCTAGGGGTGCTACTTCAAAATCTAAATATTCCCAGTACTTCTGAATCTTGAGGGGAAGTTTAGTGGCAATTGAGTCAATTGGTAGAGTGGTGCCATCAGCAGTGACAACTCCACCATTCTTGTCAGCTGGCTTGGTAAGAATCTTGAGCTTGTCAATAAAATTCTTATTGATGAAGTTCCCAACAGCTCTACTGTCTATAAGAACATCTAGTTCTTAACCTTTGACTAGACCTTTGAAGATGAGCATTGAGTTGGCTCAGTTCTCAGCTATGCTAGCAACTTGATCAGTGCTGCCAAAGCCTTTCTGATCTCACTTGGTTGATAACAGCTTGGTGACTTCTTTGATGACAGGCAAAGTGGCTTGCTCCAGGATGAGCTGTGCAATTCTGTTACCTTCATTGATAGTGTATGGTTAGTCCTTGTAATTGACTAGTAGGACTTGCATTTCTCCTCAGAAGTCAGGGTCAATGACTCCAGTACTGATATCTAGTGAGTGCTTGATACTGAGACCAGATCTTGGTGCAATTCTTACATAATGTTCCTTGGGTATTTCGACTGCAAGGCCAGTTGGAATGAGCCTTCTTTCATGGGCAGGAATAGTGACTTGTTGAATGGATTGAAGGTCTAAACCAATGGCTCCTTCTGACTATGCTTGAGGAATCTGGACCTTGGGATTGACTTGCATGAAATTGAGTATAACTCTTGTTTGACTTGTTGACCTTGAGTGTCTTTGGACAGGACCAGGATCCTCTTGGGTTTGGTAGTCTTCTTGGGACATTTTGTAACAATGTGGCCAGGCTGTCAGCAAAAGAAGCAGGCTTCAGCCTTCTTGAAATGCTCCTTTTCCTCAGGTATAAGCTTATTCTTCTTGTTTTTATCAATGATGTCTAGATTCATGGGGGCAAGTCCGACAGTTCTGACTTTGGTTTTCTCCCTTCTGTGGTTGTTGTTGAATAGTGGTCTCTTCTGCTTAAAGTGATTGCCATAGGTAATAATATCAAATCTATTAGCAATTTTTATTGCAGTGTCTAGGTCTTTGGGTTCTTCTAGTTCAATATGAACTCGGGTTTGTCCTTTGAGACCTCAGATGTACTTGTCAACCTTCTCATCTTCAGTGACATAAGATAGCTCCAGTAGGATAGATAGGAATTGTGTATTATATGCTTGCATAGACTTGAGTTGTTTGATGTTTATCAGACAGTCTCACATGACCTTAGTGCTGTTGACAGGTTTGAATTGGCCTTGAATAGCATCTGAGAATTCACCCCAGATCTTGATTCAGCCAGAGAATCTTATGTTCTGAATGTGATTTCACCACCAGATTGCAGCATTCTCTCAGAGGAGTATTGCAGCAAATTTGACTAGTACTGCTTCATCCAGATTGGTCAGTTCACTGTACTGCTCTAATTGGAAAAGCCAAGCATTGGTAGACAGTCCTTCTCTTTGGCCATTAAAGGTATCAGGCTTCTGAGACTTGATAGTGACTGTAGTCAGAGATGCCATTATAGATACAGATGTAGGCTGTGCAGAAGCTTTGCCCTCCTTCTTGTTCAGTTATTCTTGAAGTTGTCTAACAGTTCTGATTTCTTAAATGAGGAAGCGACTTGTTTCTAAGTGCTCAAAATAGCTTGAAGAGTTATTAAGAGTTCAGGAAGATCTTGTAGATTCTGGGTCAATGTTTCTATGCGATCAATGTTTAAACCTGAAGTATATATATGTAATATATGTATATGTCTTATTGGGAAGTCCGAAAATGGAAAGGGGTACAAAAAGGGAAAGGGCTATAAAATCCAGCCCAGCCTGGCAGGAACAAGTATGGAAAAA
>RQIL01015320.1:0-10819 GCA_003951145.1 Jimgerdemannia lactiflua | reverse complement strand
TTTCACCTTCTATAGGCCATAGCCTTATTTATTACCTGAACACTCATCTAAATATTTCATTTGTCCTCATACCACATTGGTAGCCCCAGCTCTCTCCTTGTTACCCCATCTCTACACTCAATCACCCCTCACCCCCACTCTCTTAAATACTATCTCATTGCTGATCACCTGCACTTGGCTCTCACTCTTGCTACATATGACCTCTACTAGCTTCCTACAGCACTCTTCTCCAGAGCCCCATCCCCTCTGCCAACCTGTCAGTATATCTTTCATCAATCACCACTACCTCACTATCTTTTCTCCCAGAGTCAGCTTTCTCTCTTTCTCAAAAACTACTAACCAGTGCTCTACCATTTCTATCCACACTACAATGACCCATCCCAGGGTGAGCCACTCATTTCCTACCATGCCAAGCATCCTTGCCCAAAGTACATCTCACCTACTCTGCTCACACTCCCTATTTACACTACCTAGATACTGCCTATCTCTCTCCAAAAATCCACCAACACCTCACACTCCCCTAGCTAATGCTTGGGGGTCTGCACCACTCCTCCAACCTGCCCAACCCCCAAGCACTCCTCATACTCAAAGTCTCCTCCTGCTACCAAATGACCAGTCCTATAGTTCAGCATCACATTTCACCTCATTACCCTCCACCATACCACCCAGAGCTTTGGGGGGACCCACTTCTTCACCTCTGCCCCCCAAGCCCATAGGCCCGACCAAACCACCTCTTATTATCTGCAAACTAATAGAATGAACAAAAGAATGAACCAGACCATCAAGAAAGAACTTGCCAAGATTAATCCTACCAATTGGGATCTCTGCTTATCTGAAATCCTGTGGGAAATCCAAAACACCCCTGCTGCCTCAATCAAACAAAAGCCCTTCAAAATGATGTTTGCCAAAAAGACCACAACTGCTGATTATGAGAACCTTGGAAAGCTTCTTGAAAAAGAAGATCAGCTGTGAAATGATGCCTGAAACCAGATTATCAAGGCTCAGGAAAGACAAAAGAAATATTATGACCAGAAGTAGAAGGATCAGAAGATCAAGATTGAAGATCAAGTCCTAGTTTGGAGAAGTATGATTGAAATAAACTTTGCCACCAAACTGGAATCAAAATGGAAAGGACTATATCTTGTATACAATATCAGAGGAACTAGCATCTATATAAGAAGCATAAATGGATGAATCCTGAGAACCCCAGTTCACATCAATTAGCTCAAGATATATTTGCACAAACTATGATTGATCAGTGCATCCAAGCCCTTATTCTCAGTTCCTTTCAAGCCCTTTCAATTCCCTTGCCCCAATTCCACCAACCTAAAGGAACTTTGGTCCAGCAGATCCAGAAGCATCAAGAGAACCTTGCCATTGCCCAAAGGTTGCTTCAGATACACCAATTACAGGCCTTCTATAATATAGAACAACTGTTATAAGATCAGTCTTACATAAAAAGTGCAGCAGGAGTTACTATCTGCAAAGCTAGGACTGCTAAACAAATCTATATCTTGTTCAAATGAAATGTTGGAGCACTGGTGCAGACCCATTTCTATCCTAATGATATCCAATAGATGAATGAGATCACCTTCCAGAGTACTCTCCAATAAGTAGACATCTTATTTCTTGAAGAATCAGAAAAAGACCTTGAACTAGAATAGAGTGACCCAGATACAGAAAGAGATGATAGTGCTGGCATAAATGCAGAAGATGCCTATGGTTGTTGGAATGATGACTAAAGAATAGTCTGGGACAGATCACTCTTTAGTAGGGACTGATGTAACAAACTACAAAAATGTAGCTATCTTATAACTCAGTTAGATGATATGAACAAGATGACATAAATACTCAATATAGCAAAGTAGCCAGCACAGCAACCATTGCTGTGGAAAAACTGTATAAATAACTCAGATAGCTAAAGTAAAAAGCACTCCTTACAGTGACTGTAACTCCTTACAGTGACTGTAATCCCTTACAGTAACTATAACCTCATAAATAGTATTCTATAGTTAGCCAGATAGCAACCAGGTAGCAACCACAATATATAAAATACCCCAGAGACAAGAGTGAATAAATCTTAGTCTGAAATTGAATCCAAAGTAAAAGACAAGTCTGCCTGCCAAATACACTTAGAAGAAATATCTGCCAAAAGCCCCTTGGTCCTAAAGATTGGATTGCAATACTTAGGAAATATGCCTGCTGATAAGCCACTATTAAAAAGAGATTGTGAGCTTTCTTTATTTCCACTCCAGTCCACTTTCTAATATATATAAAGAAGTCTACTATTTTTGATTCGCTTGCTAGATAAGCCTGAAGTTTCACCACCAAGTTTAAGAGAAGAATTTTGCTATCATATTTTGTCTACCAATCTGCTGCATTCTGCTAATCTACATTGTTCAAGTCTATTGTTTTCAAGAAGCCCACATCATTCTATATTTTACCTGCCAATTCACTGCACTTTGTAGAATCTGTCTCATTTCATCCATTTTATTTAGTCTGCATCATTCAAGTTCACTGCTTAAGAAGAAGCTGCAGAGCAATCTACATCATCCACTTAGCTGCATTGTCTGCTTAGCCACATTAATCACTTAGCTGCATTGACCACTTAACCTGTATTATTTGAAGAAACTATGCTCAAGAAATCCACCACATTTAGTCCACTTGCCTGAATAAGAAATCCAATTGCCTATTGATCACTATCACACTAACAACCTGTATCCAGAACCTACACCCTTAAGGAAACTGGTCACTAGATTCTCAGAGAGCCTGCACTTTTAAGGAAATCACCTGTACCCAGCATTCACATGCTTAAGGAAATCTGCCAAATTTGAGAAATCTGACCACCTGGGTCATATGAAATTGCCCATCAATTGTTGCTCAAGAAGGAAACCTGTTTATATATAAAGGACTGACAACTTAAAAATACCACCAAATTAGGAAATCACTCACAGAAAGTCTTCAGCTATTGAATATTATACTACTAAATACTAATACAGAAGGAACCTATATATATTGTAATAGGCCACAGAAATCATACCATTCAAAATTGCCACTTAGTCATATACTATATCAAGTATACTAAGCAACCAAGATTGCTTTACTGCACCAACTTGTATAAATAACCAGACATACTAAAAGAAGATATTTATCTATACAGGACCTGTATACTGTACAGCATCTGAATACTTATACCAGAACAGAAATACCTGATATAAATAGCATTCTATAATTAGCCAGATAGCAACCAGGTAGCAACCACAATGTATAAAATATCCTAGAGATAAGAGTGAATAAACCTCAGTCCAAAATTGAATTCAAAGCAAAAAACAAGTCTACCTATAACACTTTGAGGAATATGCCTGCCAAAAGCCACTTGATTCTAAAGATTGCATTGCAATACTTAGGAGAAACACCCACTCTAGAGCCTCTTCTAGGAGATTGTGAGCTTGGTACCTCATTTCCACTCTGGTCTACTTTCCAATATAAAGAAGTTTGTTACTGTTTTTCAAGTAATCCACCACTTAAGGAATAAGTCACCATTTTCAAGTCTGCATTCAAGTCTATGTTTTTGTCCACCAATCCACCACATACTGCCAATCCACCTCATTCAGTCCACTATTTTTAAGAGATCTGCCATATTCTGCCAATCTGTATCATTCAACTGCATCATTCATCTGCATAATTCAAACCAATACTACTCAATCCATCTTGTCTTGATTAGCTACATCAACCACTTATTCACATTATCTGCTTAACTGCACTATCCAAGAAACCCACTGCATTTAGTTTGATTACTAGAAAAGAAATCCAATTGACAAAGATTGCTATCATACCAGCAATCCACATCCAGAACCCACACCCTTAAAGGAAACCGACTACTGATTCCTAGAGAGCCTGCTATTAAGGAAATCTGCCTGATTACCTAAGATCACCAAGTCACACAAATTATCCACCATTGCTCAAAAAGGAAATCAGCTTATAGGAGACTATTATACAGACTGCACCACCCAAGAACACCACCAAATTAGGAAAGCACTTGCAGAAAGTCTCCAGATTGAATATTATACCACTAAACAGCAGTATACTTATACAATACCTTAATATTTTATTGCTTTTTGACAAAGTAACTGGGGACTCAAGCCAATCTACACAGCTACCCAACCTTATAATTTACCTCTATTAAGTCAGGCAAGTTATATTTGGGGGCTCAACTGGGAATATTCTCAAAGGAATTATTGTGACTTTTTAGCTCACAGAATCCAACCTTCAACCTGGAGACCAGCACCACTGCAATCTTTGATACTGTACCAATTTCAGCTACCTTAGGAGAGGAAATCCCAGCTCTACAAAGTGTTTGGACAGGAAGAGACATAATTACCTCTAGAATCAGATACCACTCAGCATTAGAAGGATCTGATATTGCAGAAGCCAGTACTATACAAAATCCTCCACCAGTACCACCAGTAGAGATACCAACCAGAGATTTTGACAAGCTTACATCAGATGAAGTAGACAACATCAATCAAGACTTTGACAATCTCATCCAAGACCTCAACAATCATCTTGAAAGATTCCCCCAAGAGTCTTCCTTGATTTACTGAGACCAGTAACCCCAATCCAAAGAATTCAACCTATAAGACTCCCCAGAATAGTACTGAGAAGAGCACTATCCCTCAGATCTTCTGCACTTTCAAGCTCATACCAATCAATAACCAACAATTTAGAATTAGATACAGAAATCAAACCAGAGTTAGAAGACAGTGAGGACAAGATGGACACAACTCTACTCACATTCACAGGATATCCAGAGGAAGATTTAAGAGATTTCATAGATATAATCAAAGAAATAGCAGCCCTGAGAGATTTGTTAACCCAAAGATGAATCAATATCTTCAAGGCACAACTGAGAGAATCAGCCAAAGATATCTTTACCAGAACTACAAATGATGTTAACACAGACCTAGGAGATATCATGGAGAATGCAAGATCAGAAGAAGAACAATATGAAGCCATGCAACACTGGATTATTGAAAAGTATGCAGGAAACAAAACCTGCCACAAAGCCCAAGAATCCATCATGGAAATGAAAATGAACCTTGGAGAATCCCCAAGAGCATTCTTCATCAGAATTCAGAAGAGAATACATGCTGCTGGATTCAATGCTACCAATCAAGACATCATTGGTCTAATGACCTTTATGAATGGAATTCCACCCAACATTGCTCAATATGTCCAAACCCTGGACATCAGGAAGCCTGAAGAGCAAGTAGATGCAGCCCAAGGATACTTTGATGTCAAACAAGGAACCACCTGGACTGACAATTGGAAAGAAGACAAGGAAGACCTCTTGGTTAAGGCCCTGCAAGGAATCCTTCAAGGAGAATTGAAAGGAGAAAAGCACACCAAAGAATGGAAGAAGGACAAGAATGAGATTCAAGACCTCAATTCGAAAGTAGACAGACTTGTTGGGCAGATTGAAAGGCTCACCACATGTGAAAATCGGGACTACCAGCCAAGATATTCCCCTCATGAAAATTGGAATTTCCAGCCAAGCTATTTATGTGAAAATCAGGACTACCAGCCAAGATACCCCCCACATGAAAATCAGGATTACCAGAGGAATTATCCATCCTCTGATAGCCAAAACTATCCTCCAAAAGATAGAGTACAAGTCCAATGCTACAAGTGTAGATAGCAAGGACACTATGCCCCTGAATGCAACAACTAAGGCAGCTCAAGGAATTCTGAACCACTAAACCAAAAGGATACCCACAATAAGAGGACAAAAGCTCACTCAGTAGAAGACTATGAGCAGAGTAACAGTGAGGAATACAGTGACCTAGACTTGTACCCAACTAAGGCTGAATATAGAGAAACAGTCTATCCAGCAGAAAAGAGAAAGAGAACAGTAGGCTACCCCCAAGTAGTAGAAAAACCACCCAAAAGAGCAAGCAGGAGAACTATCCAAAATGAAGATGAAGAAGAGCAGGTTAATATATCTCCCCATTCTCCTTCACTCTTCATTCCTGGAGCTACTATTAATGGAGAAGATCCTCTATTAGAATCTGCTGATGAAAAGATAGAAGAAGAACCAGAATCTGAAACCAAGACTCCAAAGTCCAAGAAGAAATACATCCCAAAGATCATGTTCCAAAACATCTACAATGAAGTCTGGAAGAAGATCCAAGAAGCCGAGATGGAAGTCCCACTCTTGCAGTTCCTTCAACTGATATCTGCTGGAGTAAGGAACAAATTACTGTGAACCACCAGATCCTATACAGGAAGAGTTCCCATCTCTCAAAAAGAACTGGCAACCCCAGCAGTATAAGTTGCAGAAAGACATATCAGTACCTACTTGTTTGGAGAAATCAGAGGCCAGAAGGCAAAAATCCTCATTGATACTGAAGCAGCTGTATATGTCATTACTAAGAAATTCCTGAACAGCATTCAATGGCCCATTGATGGACCCTCTAGCCTCAGCATCATAGTAGCTGATGGAGCCTGAACTCAACCCCTGGGAGAAGTCCAAAACATCATCATTACTCTTGGACATATTCAGTTTACCATCCACAAGGTAGTTGTAACTGAAGCTATCACCTATTATATAATCCTTGGCACCAATTGGATGAAGGAGATGAATGCAGATGTCAACATTGGTCAATAAGTACTCAAATTCGACTACAGAGGAAAGAAGTACCAAGTCAAAGTTACCAGTTTTGAACCATCAAAGAAGAAGAAGAAGAAGATTATTCAAGAAGAATATGCCAGCAGTGAAGAATCCACCACAGAGGAGGAAGAAGAGGAGAATTCCGAAAATGACAATGATCCCAGACTGAGGCTCCAAATTAATATGGTAGAAGACAGACCAGAAGATAATGTGTGGGTACAAGATACTATCCCTATCACAATCAAAGCCATTGCTGGAGAAGCCAGAGGATGCACCAAATGCCTCCAAAGACAGAAATGCAAAGAATACTCATCCAGACATATGGGAATTCGAAAAAGCCCTGGTACTACTTGCACTGAATGCAGAAGAAGGAAGAAGAGATGCCTTCACAACATCTAGCTGAAAAGCCATGCACAAGTTATGCCCAATCCAGAAATTGAAGCAGCAGAAGTACAAGCAATTTGGGACCAACTACTAGAGGAAGAAGATGATGGCACTTCTGAAAATGAAGAGCTCCCTGCAATTGTTTTATAGAATGATCCAAATTGGGCACTACAAGAAGGAGAAGATGACAATATCCCCTAGAGTAAAGAAGAAGCTGGACCTAGCTTACAACCAGTTATCCCAAGGCCCAAAACCCATCAAGAGAGAGCCTTCTGAATGGGCAGATGCCCCCACCAAGTCGTTTTCCACTCACCAAGAGAATACTGCTATTAATGCCACTTATTGGACCAGCAAGCCAGACAGCCCTCTGAGCCAAAATCCCCAAAAATCATTGCAGAAGGAACCTTATTCCAAGAATCAGTCACTATACTTGCAAAGAGAAGAAATGGAGTAGGATTCTACACTCAGACAGAAGTGAAACCCCTGTCTACTCTCCCACCAAAGTATGATGTGAATGGATGCAGATTCCTGAAGCTAGGAGAAATTAAAGAAAGAAAGAAGTACTTCCAAGCCATGGGATATTGCCATCATGGAAAGCACCCAAGATTCTGGCCTTATCAACACAAAAAGATCCATCTCAGCAAGGATGTGATTATACACATACTTAAGAGAGGAGATGACCAAGCCCAAATTCAAAAGGAGAAAAAGAAGAGACCCACAAGGAAGGTCCTCAAGATATATGACCTAGGAGAAGATATCCTGGCTCTCATTCATCATGCAACTCACCAAGGATGGATAGATAATACTATCAACTTCATGGAAGCCCTGGATCCCACCAGAAAAAGAGGAATCAATTATCTTTGAGACCCCTCTACTGGAGCAAGATGGCCACACCTAGACATCAAAGATTAGAGATCCAAAGCAACAGAAGCCTCAGCCCATGGACAGCCTATACTTGGCAAGAACATTGCACAGTTCACTCTACTTCATTCCAATATAATTTCACCCAAGAAGGCACACCAAGAAGATATTAGCTATGTATAATCTCAGCAGTCTTTATGATATCACTATGGGCCCCAAAAGTACAAAGCTCATCAGAACTGGTATTGCCATGCAACCACCAAAAGGAACCTACATTCAGTTGACCTCAAGGTCTGGTCTAGCTCTTGAAGGACTCTTTACTGAAGGAGGAACCATTGATCCAGAATACACAGGCGAAATCAAGATCATCTTAAGAAATGGAAGTAGTGAATAGATTCAAATTCACAAAGGAGAAAAAATCACTCAAGCAGTCTTCCTCAAGTATAAGACCCCTCAGCTACAGGAAGTACCCAAGCTCACTCAAGGAATCAGACAAATCAAAGGATTTAGAAGCTCAGACAAGAAGGAAGTACACCTCCTTCAGGTCAGGCAAGTCTTCCACCAATCAGTGATGCTTCACAAGAACCTCATCCTTGAGCCAGGAGAGCAAACCACTATCAAAATCTTTGTACCACCAGATCCCAGGAATCTCTTCTTTAAACCCAATGAAGAAATCCGAAATTTGCACATAGAAGGATACATATTCCCTAATAAGATGAACCCAGTATACTCTTGAGCAACCAACACAAGCTGGGACAACATCATCTTGACAAAAGGAACCATTATTGGACATCTGGTGCCCTACTTCAACTGAACACACAGAGAAGTTTATGAACTAAACTTATAGGGAAACAGTAAAAGGTCACAGAAGAAAGGAAAGGTGCCCCTGTAACTCAGGAGAAAGTGAAGCTTTCCACAAATATTGGAGAAGAATTGACACCTCAGCAACAAAAACAATTGACTGAACTCTTTTATAAATATCAGGATATCTTCACTATAGACTATGACAACCTGCCATATAACCTATCATACCACCACAGTTTAAATACAGGAAATGCAATATCCATCCAACAGAAACTATATAGGATACTCCACTACTTGAAGATATTTGAAAAAGAACACATACAGAAACTCTTAGACAATGGTCTACCAGCCCTTGGGCCAGCCCTATACTTATAGTACCAAAGAAAGGAGGATGGAGACTTGTTGTAGACTTCAGAAAACTCAATACAGTAACTGAGAAAGATGCATACCCCTTGCCCTGAATTGATGACCTATTGGACCAGCTACAAAATGCAAGATACTTCAGCAGTATGGATCTATTTGCAGGATTTCATGAGATACCAATGGACCCCAAAGACATTCAAAAGACAGCTTTTCTTGCTTTAGGAAAATTGTTTGAGTACCTCCAAATGCCTTTTGGACTCTACAATATACTCTCAACCTTCCAGTGAATGATGAACTCAGTATATGCCCCCCTCATCCACTACTGCCTGATTGTTTATGTGGATGATTCCAACATCTACTCAGCAAATTTCGAAGACCATCTGCAAGACCTTGAAGAATTTTTCAAACTCACCTGACAAAACCACCTGAGACTCAACTCAAAGAAGTGTTACTTTGGCAAACAGAAGCTTGAATTCCTTGGATTCATAGTTTCTAAAAATGGAACACATGCAGACCCCAAGAAGATTGAAAAAGTCAACAACTTCCCTGTCCCCAAGACTCCAAAGGAAGCCCTATCCTTCCTGATGCTTGCATCTTACTATAGAAGATTTATCAAGAGATTTGCCAAAATCTCTGCCCCAATCTGAACCTTGCTAAAGAAAGAAGTTCTATTCTAATGGAAAGAACTACAAAAAGAAGCCTTCTGAAAATTACAACACTGCCTGACCTCAGCACCAATCCTAGTCCAACCAGACCTATAGAAACCTTTCATTCTGTATACTAATATATCCAAGAATGGCCTCAGAGCAATCCTTGCACAAGAAGGACCTGACAAACAGCACTATGTGATAGCTTATGCAAGCAGAGCCACCAACAAACAGCAGACCAACTATGAGAGCACTAAATTGGAATGCCTTGCAGTTATATGGGTGGTTATTCTGTTCAAACATTATCTCATTGAAAGAAAGTTCACCCTGATCACAGACCATGTAGCTCTCAAATAGTTGCTGCACTGAAAAGACCCTACTGGAATTCTTGTCTGATGGATCCTTATCCTCTAAGATTATGAAATCAACATCATCCACAAAGCAGGAAGAACTCACAACAATATTGATATTCTCTCCCACATGACCCAATGAACCAAAGGAAGGGTGTACCTTGGAACTACACCCTCAAAGAAGTTCCCATGACCATCAGATCTCATCTGATAAGAACACCAGAAAGCTCACCAAGGACAGAAAAATATAGAAGACAAGATTCAAAAAGATTACCAACATTGGCCCCACCTTAGAACATAAGTCTGAGACATCATCCAGAAGTGTGACACCTGCCAGAAGCATGCCCTTCTTCCACTACCACTCACGTTACACAAATCTTGTGAAAAAACCTCGAGCAGTTTATTGAAGAAAACGACTATCAACATGGCAGCAAAGCAACCTCCTGGTTGGCGTACTGGGTCCGACACTGGTGTGGCATTCAGGTGGCAGCAAGGAAAAGAAGGGTATGGGCTAGGAATGGGATCATTTGGGAAGACAACTGGTGGAAGGGAAGCGGATGGCAGGCGAGGAGAGGAAGGAGAGGGGAGTGGCAAGGGACCGGTGAGCTTCGCAGCGGCAGTGAAGAGTGGAGCAGGAGGAGATGGAGATGGATGGCAGAAGGTTGGAGGACTGAAGGGGAGGCTGAGTGGGAGTGGAGGAGCTGGGCCAGGCATAGGGGTGAAGGGTGGGGCTGGGGGGA